>CM071937.1:70646457-70749011 GCA_016081115.2 Rehmannia glutinosa | reverse complement strand
GCTACGCATTGCTACAACGTGCTAACTTGTCGATTCCCACAAGTACAGAACTTTTCTCTCATTGCGGTCAGCTCAATTCTTCCTCTATTTATGTACATGTCTCAGATATGATAGACTTCTCGGGGACATGAATCAGAAAAATTGCAAGACAATTGAAGAAAAGAGTCATAGTAGAAATCAATCCCACAATTTAGTGGAAAAGTCACCGCCGACAACTAAATTTGTCACAAACTTCGATGCAATCTGGCCGCGCACAAAGACGCTTGAAAGTGAGAAAAATACATTTACACAGGCGGCCGATCGGACGGTCCGACCGTCGACCACATGTCCAAATCCGGTCGAGCAAAACCAAAAAACGAGTCCAAAGTTACATTTTAAAAATGCTCCCAGTGTACCGGTCACCGCCGGTCGGCCGATCGTCACCGCCGACGCCTTGGCCGATCGGCCGACCACACCGGTTTACCACCCTCACGACCTGGCCAACTAACCTTTTTTTCAAATAGCTTATTCACTGTTTTTTTCACAATTTTGTGTACGGGATGCCCTATGAGCGACCGATTAGTACTCAAAACAAAAGTATTGTCCAATTTTATATCGAAAATAAACTTCAAGAAATACTCAAAAAATAGTAAAAATATTTTTAGACCGATCGGGAGTATTAGGACAATATTTTAGAACCATTGTTTTGGTGTAAAAACACATTAACAAAAATCATCAAAAGTGTTGTCCAATTTATATCGAAAATAAACTTGTAGAAATCTCCGGAAAATATTTAAACCATTTTAAATCATTTAGGAGTATTTGGACAACCTTTAAAAACATTGTTTTGGAATAAAAACAAAATCATCAAAATCATGATAAAATCATTTATCAAACAAACTTATCATCATCATTCCTCTTGAATATTGCCAAATCTTGGTTGCTGATGGTTTGTGTAGTATATATAATGGTCAAATAAACATCTAAAAGCAAGAAAATCAAAGACAAACATTTGAAATGTTTGAGCTAAAGAATTTCAAAAAAATAAAAAAATAAAAATAAAACAGACAATGCTTTTGCATCTGAAAAACTAGCTCTGATATATACTTGAACTTTTTGTCCAGGGTTATATTTTTTACCCGACAAACAATCTTCTGTCTATAGAAAAAGTAAAATAAATTTCTTTGTGCATTAACTAGCTAGTATACAAATTTGTATCTCGTCTAAATTGTAAGTATACATCATGTTGTCGCCAAACGATAGGCGAGATCAACGAATATATCCTCACTGCACGGAATTGTAAGGCCACCCATTGGATGATGGAATCCAAATTCTTCTTCGGCTTGACTTAGCAATTCTTGAAATGAAGGATAGTTTAAAAATGTTAATGGAACAACAAAACGCTTCTTTTCACTATCACCAACATAAACAGCAAAATGACCCTATGGAACATCATGATTTCCGGCTACAGCTGATCTTTTTTCGGTTGATAGAGAACGCCTAAGCATCTGGCGAATGGCCATATTTGTACTATAGCAAATCTTTCTGAAAAACACAAGGTACAAATGGAAAATAAATATGATTTTTTTTTTTGAAACAAGTTAAAGCTGTGTTTTTGGAGGTCTTGTTTGTTGGTTGTGATTTGTAGGTTTTGAATACACATATATATAGGTTATTTTGTAGCGGTGATAAAAATCTAGATATGAGTGACCAAGAGAGAGAGTTGAATTTTTAGTGTCACATGGAGCTGTCTTTGGTGGCACCCCATACTCGATATAAAAGAATAGATAAAATAAATACGTAAATTATTAGAATTTAGTGGAAATATTTAGCTAAGTTTTGAAGTATTAGAATTTGGCTAGTGAAATTAGTTAGGACTTTTAATGGATGTAAGTTGGAAATGTATTGTTGAGATTATTAACATTATAATTGATCACCACGTATAGTAGTGGTGATTTATTAAGGATTAATTAATCTCAATAGATTAATTAAGTCATGATTATTTTTTTTTTTTCCTGAAACATTCTTTTCCCTAAACATTGGCCCATTTTCTATTGAAACCCACAACCAAACCCCATTAACCTACCCATCAAACCAATTTCTACACCTCACTTTATCTGACACACCCGATAAGATCAAGCAAAAGCCTAAAACCCAAACTTTAGCAAATTTTTCCAGTCATCTTGCTTCATACGGCCGAGAGCAGTGAGGAGAGAAAATAGATTTTCTTTCAATTTCTTTTATTCAAACTTCAACTCAATACATTGGGGTAACTAGAGATCAAATTTGTTCAATAATTGGAATTTGGAGCCAAAAACCTCAGTTTGCAGCGAGTTTGGAAGGCCAATTCGAGATTGAAGTTGCACAGTGAATAAGGGTTCTAAGGTATAAATTGATCTTATAATTTCTAAGGACTTGATGGGCATACAAAGATTTTGTTTGTTAGATGTTGGATTGGTTTGATGTAATAAATTGCTCTGTAATCAAGTTGAACCAGACTAGAGGACTTGAGGATTTGCATCTTGAACATTATTAAGTCGACCATTGAGGTGGACAAAATATCATTTTCTAAAAGAAATTGGGTTTTGCTTTTAATTTCATAAATTTCACGATATTAGTTATTTCATTAACATCACGATATATCTGTGAGACAAATGAGGATATTGAGAAGGAGGTGGTGACATTTTATCAGAATCTGTTTGAGTCTTCCTTTCCAAATTCAAACTCTCGAATCTTGGATGGAATACCCAGAACCATTAATGACTCCCAGAAGAGGATGCTTACTGGACCTGTGGATGAATCAGAAATCAAAGGCGCCCTGTTTGATCTTCACCCTAATAAAGCTCCGGGACCTGACGGTATGACACCTTTCTTTTTTCAATACTATTGGTCTACTATCTCTGTTGATATTTGCACAGCTGTTAGGAACTTCTTTTCGAGTTCTAAACTTTTGCGTAGTATGAATCACACTCTGGTTACCCTCATTCCCAAAGTCAAAAAACCATCTGCTATCTCTCATTATCGTCCTATTAGTCTGTGTAACATTGTTTATAAAATCATTGCCAAAATCCTGGCTAACAGACTGAAACCGTGCCTCCCTAAGTGCATCAATGAATGTCAAACTGCATTTATTGCTGGTAGAAATATCAGTGATAATATTGTTATGGCACACGAATGTTTCCATTACCTTCACAATCTCAGACAGGGTAAGAAAGGTTTCATGGCTCTTAAGCTCGACATGTCTAAAGCTTATGATAGAGTCGAGTGGGACTTTCTCCTGTGTATTATGGATAAGATGGGATTCCTGATTGCTTTCTTAAATGGATTTGGACTTGCATATCAACTACTTCCTTCTCTTTTTTTTGGTTAATGGTCAGTCTATGGAGTATGTCCAACCCACCAGGGTATTCGTCAAGGCGACCCTCTGTCCCCCTTCCTTTTTATCATCTTGTCTGAAGCTTTCTCAAATTTGATCCTTCAAGCTAGAATTCAACATCAGTTCACTGATATTAAAATTTGCAAGAAAAGCCCTGTCATATCCCATCTTTTTTTTTGCTGATGATTCCCTTCTATTCTGTGAGGCTACCCCTTCTCAGGCTGTTAAGGTTGCCTCTCTTATTGATGAGTATTGTTCAGCTTCCGGACAACTTATCAACTTAGAGAAATCTGCAATTTTTTCAGCCATAATGTACCCTCAATGAAAAAGCTGTGATTTGTGGTTTTCTGAATGGGATTCAAATTCAGTCTAAAATTAAACATTTAGGTCTTCCTTTAATCCTTGGTCGCTCTAAAAGGAGATTTTTGGGTATGTCATTGAGTGTGCAAAAAAAGAGTGTCCAACTGGAAGAATAATTTTCTTAGCCAAGCTGGTAGAGAGATTCTTATTAAGTCTGTCCTTAGTGCTCTCCTACCTATATTATGTCTTGTTATAGACTTCCACTTGGAATCTGTAAAGAGCTAGCCTCTGTTTCCTCTAGATTCTGGTGGGGTTCCCCCTTGAGGTAAAAATAAAATACATTGGCTTAGCTGGGGGAAACTTACTGTTCAAAAAGAGAGTGGGGGTTTGGGATTCCAAGATTTTAAATGCTTTAATGACTCATTATTGGCTAAACAATTGTGGAAACTCCTCACTCAACCAAATTCCCTTATGTGTCAACTTCTTAAAGCCAAATACTTCCCTTCAGGTGGGCTGCTTAATACCAATATTAAAGGCTCTGATTCTTGGATCTGGAAAAGTTGGATCCATGCTCTCTATGCTTTGAAAATTGGTTTGTGTTTTAGATTAGGTGATGGCAAAGCAATTAGAATTTGGGATCATCCTTGGGTCCCAAATATCCCTTCCTTTACCCCTGCCCCTTCTTCTGTGCCTAGCAACCTGACTTGGGTTAATGAGTTGTTAGACCCTTCAGGTTGTTTATGGAATGTTAACCTCATCAAGCAAACTTTCAATGCTTTTGAAGCTAATGCCATTCTCTCTATTCCTTTGTCTAGCCCTAGATCCAAAGATAAACTAGTTTGGTTACCAAATGCTTCTGGTAAGTTTTCAGTCAAATCATCCTACCAAGCCATTATGCATAAGAATATTTGTGCTTCTGATTATCCTTGCAGTAGTGTAGGTGCTGCCCAGGCCTTAAAAATGTGGAAGGGCACGTGGAAGTTACAGGTTAAGGGTAAAATCAAACATTTTCTTTGGAGACGTTTTCATGATATTATCCCTACCAAAGTTAATCTTTCTAAAAAAGGCATTCTCTTGGATACATTGTGTCAGTTTTGTGGTGAAAATGCTGAAAATCTGGATCATATTCTGTTTCATTGTGAGAGAGCAAAACTTGTGTGGAAAATTGCTCCCATATCGTGGGAGTTTGACTCTGATGCACATTTTACTTTCAAACAGTGGTGGTTATGCATTTCCAGGTCTCAAAAAAAGGATTATTGGCAAGAAAAGATGCAGCTGTCTTCCTACATTTTGTGGTGGCTTTGGAGAACTAGAAATTTGTGCATTTTCGAGAATGTGTGGACACCAGCCAAGGACACTATCGATGGAGCTGTGGCAGAATGGATTGAATTCAGTAATGTATTTAATTCTAATGCTAAACTTGATCCATCATAAGTGTTTAATATTGGTGCTTGTGTGGTCTGGTTTTCTTTTGGCGCCTTCTTCACAGGTGTTTTTCTTTTTGGACTTTTGTGCTAGTGGGATGTGGTGTTTATTGTTGAGATGAGGAATCTGATACTAGGGGCTAATGCTCAGTGGTCAATCGTTTCAAGAATCTGGTTTTCCTCCTGCTGCGAGCTGAAGGATGCATCCTGCTCCTTGGCATTGGTTTGAAAAGCTTCTGATGCAATGGATATTAGGGCCTGTTCCTTAACTGTCTTGTAATTACTTCATTTTTGTAATATCTTTAGCATCATTAGTTTTGGTACTTAAACTATACATTCAGCCTTTGGGTAGTGTTTTGTTTTTGTGATTTTTGTGACACCATGTTGGTGTGCCTCCCCTCTCAAGTATTTAGTGTTGTTTTGAGAGGGGCCTTGTAGCCAGTGGGCTTGATTGTTACTGTTCTCTTTGGATTGATGATATAAAATTCCTATCGTTTCTTGGCAAAAAAAAAAAATTAACATCACGACATTAAACTATTTCATGATTTCACGGTATACGCCATTTTCAAAATAATTTAGTTGTAAACAAAACATATAATTGTACCATTCATGGTTTGAATTTACATTTTCATTTGCATTTTAACTCTTGTAATCTGTTTGACTTGGCCTTTGGCGCGAAATAAATGTCATTTTGACTAAATATTAATTGATTTGCGAGTCCATTGCGGTGTGGGTAGGTTAGACAACGGATCGAACGGGTTGCTGTGGTTCTTGTTTGACTACCCATTTGCCCTCTCCCACTTTCGGGTCGGGCGGAGGCGGTGGCCAACTTGGGTCGTAGAAATCGGTATATTCATGAATATGACGATCTCTCGGCAAAAGCCCATAGCTAAAGAGACGTCGAGCTAGTGGGAGGGATAAGGTGGCCCGGCTTAAAGGCCAAATATCATTAAGGAGCAATAAGGAGAACGGACAGGCAAATCGATTAATACGATCAACACGATCCTACGTTTCATATTTTGGGCTGACGAACTAATTGGTTAACTGTTTATATTTTATTTTTAAAATGAGATATTCCCTAATTGTTTTAAAAATTGGGATATCCATTGACTGTTTGAAAAACAAAATGTTTACAGTACTTGATTAACTGTTGTACAATGTGCATTACATCATTGATAACATCAAAAATTAATATATCCTACGTTTTATATTTCGGGCTGACGAACTAATTGTTAAACTGTTTATATTTTATTTTAAAATGAGATATTCCTAATTGTTTTAAAAATGGGATATCCATTGATTGTTTGAAAAGCAAAATGTTTACAGTACTTGATTAACTGTTGTACAATGTGCATTACATCATTGATAACATCAAAAATTAATATATCATTATTGAATTGCAACATGTTCTTGATCATTACGGTAAATAATTCTTATGTGCATCATTATAATGCATACATAAATATTTTCATTTCTCAAAGAAACACTTTATCTTTCATTAAACAAATATTGCATTCCCCTACCCCAACCTACTGATCTCGTTTAGCTCACCCCCACGATTTTCATAAAAACATTTCAGAGACAAAACATTTGGAGATCGATGAGACCCACTTGAGCCTTTCAGATCGTGTTGGATTCAACCTAGCAATTTCTACTTGAAGGGTTTATCCGTCAGCGCTTGAACAATATAACTATATTATTTTGTAATAGTTAGGTGAAACTCTATTATAATTGTATGTTACGATTTATAGACTTCCGCAGGGTTTATATTTTTTAGTTGTTTGTACTTAGATAATAGCTCTTGCTGAGTATAAGTTTGAATATATGAGTTGTACCCTATTGGATGCTATTTTATTTTATGGGATATGTAAATTGGGGCGTGACAGTCTTAATATTAACACAAAAGATTTTAATGTAATAAAATGAAGCATTTGTCATCTGCAAAACATTGTCCCCTAACCAACTCCAGCAACAAAGCCTCAAGGACCCTCTGTAATCAATACGATAATGATATGTGCTGTCTCGTTTATGCTTAAAATTGTTCAACTCGGTTTGCGTTCCATCGACCTACCCATTTTAAGTCGGGAAAATAAGATTTTTAGTCCTGTAAGTTGGACATGTTTTAGAATTAGTCCTCTAAATTGTCACATTCATTTTTTAGTCCTTTAACTTTTAAATTTCTAGATATTCAGTCCTTTAACTTAACAATTTTATTTTTGGTCCTAAAACTTAACATATTTCAGAAATTTGGTCCTATAACTTAATATATTTTAGAAATTTAGTCCTATAACTTAGCAATAGTTAAATTTAACTATTTTATAGGACCAAATATAAAATAATTAAATTTCAATGTTTGGAAACTAATTAAATTATAAAAATAATTAAAATTAAATTAGTTTGATTAATAAAAGTTTGAATAAATAGAAATTTCTAAAATAATAAATGAATTCTAGGAAAATTAAAATAATTACATCAAATTAGTAACTTAAGAATAATTTGTCATATTTATGGAATTAACCTTTGGTGAGGATAATTATCTCCAAGAAATGTAATGTAGACTCTTGTACAAGATGCATTTAATTGAAGGTTTAAAAATTAATGCTTAAATATTTTTTAAAAAATTAATTAAATTAAAAAATGATTAATTATTTTTTAAAAAATTAATTGTTAATTAAAATCATTCGATTTTAAAAATAAAATTAATTTAGAAATAACCTTTTAATAAATTAATTAAATTTAACTATTGTTAAGTTATATTACTAAATTCCCTAAAAAAGGTTACGAGGACCAAATTTCTAAAATATGTTAAGTTATAGGACCAAATTTACAAATATGTTACGTTATAGGACCAAAAATAAAATTGTTAAGTTAAAGGACTGAATATCTAGAAATTTGAAAGTTAAAGGACTAAAAAATGAATGTGACAATTTAGAGGACTAATTCTAAAACATGTCAAACTTACAGGACTAAAAATCTTATTTTCCCTTTTAAGTCTGCCATATTGTACAAACATGTTTGATTAGCAATGTCAGTTTTCAATGTCAGCTAATCTATCTTACCATTTAAATTGAGAACAAACGGATTATGTTCTAATGTAACACAAACCTTTATTGTCTGCGAATAGACAAACAAAAAATAACATACAAATTGAATTAATATAAATCAAAGGGGGAATTTTTGAAGTACCCACTATGGATAGTGGATATTGTTTTCTATGCATATACATAAGAAAACTCTTTTCTACCCAATTTGACAAAAATGCCTCTCCTTTAATTTGAAGATTTTGAATTTTGAAATTGGTACAATTAATACTTTCCTTGAAAATCGTGTACACTTCCCTCAAAATACACACATCTATGTATAAAATCGTATACACATATCGTGCCAATCGCCCCGATACATATCGGCCTCATTTAATATTAAACACGATATCGTGCCTCATTTAAAATTGGGCAGAAAAATGAGGCACGATATGGTGCCTATAAAATAAACGTGCCAGGGTGATGGGTACCTTGTTAAACGTGCCCAAACCACACGCCTATTCCCCATTGTCTTTATTAGACTATTTTTTTATTATTGAGATTCCCTTTAGCCCATAACCCCAACAAAAAAGCTGCATGTCAATCCTCTTTTTCTTTAACTTTTTGCTTTTAACAAGACACCAAATATCGTGCTATTGAGAATATATCGTTCCTCCAGTTAAAATAGGAACGATATCGTACCTAAATTTAATTGAGGCACGATATCGTGCCTATATTTGACACAAGCACGATATCATGTCTAATTTTAATAGAGGCACGATATATCGTGCCTTTTTTTATGTATATGTACATATTCTAAAAAATTGACTATTAATTTTGAAAATTGTTTCAATAAAATTTAAAAATATTTACAATTTATTAAAAAAAAGTCAAAAATCCACAAAATCATTTTAAAATCTAAAATATTAAAATCTATAATTTATTTTAAAAATAAAAAAAGAATCAAAAAAAATCTATAATCTATAATTATTTTAAAATCTAAATATTAAAATTTATAATTTATTTTAAATATGAAAATTAAAAAATAAGTACACTTTTTTTAAACATTTGCCATTATTTAAAATATGGAAATTTATTTAAAAGTCTCAAAAATTGTTCAACAACATGAAAAGTGGATTAAAAAATAAAAATTATTGAAGGCTTTCGAAAACAAATTACCAAAAAATCAGATTTGTATAAAATCCAAAAAGGGAGTAGAGAGAGAGAAAAAATAAAGAGATAGGGCCCCACCTACTTTTGCATTTAAAATATAAGGTTATTTGGGTAAAAGAACCACAAAAATGGGTAGAAAACTTAGTTTTTTTATCTCACATATCAGAAAACTCTTTGTCCTATCTTAAGTGGGTATTTCCCACAATTTGCTCTAAATAAAAAATATCAAAAAGTTATAATCTCTATTTTTCCTCTGATTCTTCTTTTCAAAATCAAGAACTTCAGAATTTGATGTTTTGGAGATGGAATCGTCTATTTGATCTCCTCCAATTTTGAATATGATTATCGATAGGCTTAATTGCAAATTTAGTCCCATATCTATTGGGGGTCTGCACTTTTGGTCCTGTTGGTTTCTAACGTAGCACATTAGGTCCTATATATTTTAATTTTTCACACATTGAGGACTGAATTCGTCGGAAATTGCAATTTTGGCCGAAATTTGTCACGTGCCTTGCACATGACACCCCAATTTGGGGATTTTTAATTTTGAGGGTCCAACTTGCTGAGGTGGCTGCTTACATGGCAAAAAGTATCATTAAAATAAAAGTAAAAAAAATTAATTGGTGACTAGGACAAAATTTGGAGGGAAAAAATCCCACCAAAACAATAAAGGTAAAAGGTGGTAAAAATCCCACCAAACAGTAAAGACCAAAAACCCTAATCAAATCACTTCTTCAGAATTTAAATCGTCATTTAACCCTAAATCCTAAAGCTGAAGTCACATTTCAAGATCATACAAGAATTCAAGAAAATGGGTCACATTCGGGCATGCAGGCGTCTGAATCTCCCCCTCCTCGATATGGTAAGTGGAGAACAATTTTCTATTTTTTTTCTTCAGATTCTTTATTGTTGTGGTCCTACCCCTTGTTTTTAAAAATTTAGAATGATCCCCCGTGTCTAATTATTTGTAAGGTTTATGTTTTCTTGGTGAGACATGTGGGGAATACAATGTCCCAAATAAAGTAAAGTAATGGCTTTTTTTATTTTTGTTCACATTCACTTTATGAGCTCGATTTTTTTATATGGTGTTTTTTTTTGTTTTTCCGCCGATCCTTGCACTAATCTTCTAACAGTGGACATATCTTATGGGGGTGAGTTCAAAACTGATCCTATAGCACACTACGTTGGTGGTTCTCATATTTTGTATGATTATATAGATGCTAAAACTATGATGTTGACTACTCTAGATGAGTTGACAAATGAAGTCATATGTGAACTGCGTTTAGGAGGTACCACATTTTGATGAGCAATTCATTTAAGTTGTTATATAATGATCTTTGATGTGAAGGAATGGTTCATTAAGCATATTCCATTAAGAGAAATAAATATTTATGTGGAGAAAATGAATGTGAATGTACCCCCTAGTCAACAGGATTCATGTTTAGAGCATGAAAATGAAGACTTGAACAATGCTGACTTAGGTGGGGATGGTGAGCGAGTGAGAGTGAATCATATGAGCTTTTTGGACAGGTGATATGATATGGGGTATGATAGTGGGGATGATGATGTTTTATTTCAAGAAAATGTGGACAAATTTGTTGAGGAACTTGCAGAATTAGATAGTGATGGTGATGAGTCAACTGATTCTCGTGAGTGTGATGTGGTAGAACATTTAGGTGATTTTGATGAGAATAAAGTCAGTGATGAAGAAGATGATACCCTTAATGATCCTGTATTTAATCCATCATTGATTTTTGATCCAGTGTTTGAAATAGGCATGCTATTTTCTTCAAAGCAAGAATTTAGAAAAGTTGTGCAATCTCATGCAATTAAAACAAAAAGAACAATCGAAAATCACCAGAATGATAACCACACGATCCTATGTTCGGTGTGGTGTTGAGATTGTGAGTGGAGAATGAATTTGATTAGAGTGAAAGAACAAAGTACCTTTAAGCTAAGAGAGTATCATGCTCATCATGTCTGTCCTTAAACCTTCAATGTGAAAAATGTCAAATCTAATTGGTTAAGTGATAAATACCTAAGCAGGTTCAAATCTGATCCTAAAAGAAGTGTTAAATGATTTAGACATGATGTGATTCATGAAATAAGATGCAATGTTTCTAAACACCAAGCATATAGAGCAAAAAGAAAGCATTAAAAGCTCTTGAGGGAAGTCCTGATCTTCAGTATAGTAGGTTGTGGGATTATGCTGAAGAACTTAGGAGGTCAAACCCAGGGTCTACTGTGATTTTAGGTACAGAACAAGATGAAGATGTGAATGTGAGATTCAGTAGGTTTTATACTTGCTTCAGTGCACTTAAGAAGGGGTTTCTTGTTGGGTGTAGGCCTATATTGGGGTGGATGGGTGTCATTTGAAAGGACCTCACAACGGTATTTAGTTGACTGCAGTAGGTGTAGACACAAACAATAATTTATTTCCTATTGCATATGCTATTATTGGTAAGGAATGCACAGAGACATGGCAGTGGTTCCTGTTGTTATAGAAAAATGATCTGAACATAGTGAGGGATTTTGAGTACACATTTATGTCTGATAAACAAAAGGGATTGGTGCAAGCAATGAGTGAGGTTTTCCCTGGCAGTGACCATAGGTTTTGTGTTAGGCATTTACATTCTAATTTCAAGTCAGCTGGCTATAGAGGTTTAGCATACAAAAATATGCTTTGGAGAGTCGCATGTAGCCAGCAAGAAGGTGAATTCAAGGCTAGGATGTTAGAGTTGAAGGAGTATAATAAGGATGCATGGGAGTGGCTGAGTGATAAACTACCTCAACAGTGGAGTAGATCACATTTCAGAGATATGGCAGCTGCTAAATGGAATAAGAGGTTGTATCCTAAAATAGCAAGGATTTTGCAGAGCCATGTTGAGAAGCACCGCATTGTATGTCACTTAAGTGTGATGACACTCATTATGAGATTTCTTGTTATGATGGCTCTCAGTTTTGTGTTGACCTTAAGGAGAAGACATGCACATGTAGGATGTGGAACTTAAATGGGATTCCATGCAAACATGCTATAAGTGCTATGTTTAATCAGCATCTAGAGCCAGAGGATTTTGTTAATGAGTGTTACATCATTGACACATACAAGAAGGTGTATGAAAGCGCTATATTTGGGATTGATGGAGAGGAGCTCTGGGGTCAATCAATATTTATTCCACCACTACCTCCAGATTTTGGAAGAGGTGCAGGTAGACCACAAAAGGCTAGGAGGAGAGAAAATGATGAACCTGCTGTGAAGAAGGAGAAAAAAGCAAATGTTACATTGAAGTTGAAAAGGCGGCAGGTTACAACCAAGTGCGGCAAATGTGGATTGCCTGGACATAATGCTAGAAAATGCAACAACCCAGGTGCTGCTGTGGGTGAAGGGTCTAGCAATAATGCACAGAGAAGCAAGGAAAGACCAATGAATCAGCCAAATGGACCTGAATTTGTGAGTATTACCCTTATATTTTATGAATTAGCCATATTGTTAAATTCAATATTAGTCAATTGATGCTTTTATATTTTCTTGTTTGTAATACAGGAGAAACAGGGGATTCAATTTGCAAATGAGGGAGAATCTGAAACACTCAATGCAACTGATATGCAACAAACTGTAATATCAATAACTATGAATTTTATTTTAATATATTACTTGTTTGTTATTTGATTTTGTTAATGTTTGTGTGTAGGGAGGTACATGTAAAAGAAGGCTTTTTATCCCACCAAGACCAGCAAGAAATGAACAAGCGAGGCCTACTATTTTGGCACCTCTTGAGCCTCCTGTACAGGATGCGACATTCAGTGTTAATGATGTGCTGCCAACTCAACAATCCCAAGTTCATCAAACCAGCCCAGTTGAAGGTCCTTCAATGTATACTCAATCTATGAGATGTGCCAAAATCCACTTGGGCCTCCTCTATGCCAACAACGATGAATTGGAGAGGACCCGAATTGTATTATGGCAAAAGACCAATGTTTTCTTACACATTTGGACAAGCAAGTGGGCTTAAGGAGTAGAAATTCAAAAGTTTGTCTGAAATAGACAAATCAAGCAAGAAATGACCTTTAGTTACAAATTCTGTATCTGTTTTGACGGATGATTAAACTCATATTTTGGTTATAGTAGTCTGTGACTGCTTCATGGATTATGTCCACCTTTTGTTTTAGTAGCATATGACTACTTGATAACTGCATATGTTGGATGTAGTAGTTTGTGACTACTTATTGAATCAATGTTTCTATGATATTTAATGGTTTAGATTATGTCCACTTTTGGTTATATTTACTGTTGGTTTAGATTGTTGCTTGGATCATGTACTTTTGGTTATACAAATAATTGATACAAATAACTGGTTATATCATGTACTTTAATGGTCTAATTATGTCCTCTTTTTGTTATACAAATAACTGATACATAAAAATACAAATAAGTGAAACAAGCAATATGTACATTCAGAAACAGAGAAGTTACATTGAACAAACAATATGCTACTACAAGGCAGTTAATACATAATCGATAATAAAACATGAACTTCTGGTACAAGCCTACTACACTACACATACACTGAACATTCAGAAATTGTAAACAAGATAATACACACTAAAACTAGGATTATGCTATCATGTTATAGCTAGGGACTCCCTTTTCTACTTTCACAACCATGGACTTCTGGTATGTTGTCCAAATTAGACAGCCGATAAACACAAAGATTGACATCCAAATAAACACCACTCTTCTATTTTTGGCTTTCTGCTTCACAACTTGTTCTTGTAGCTTCTCAACTTCCACTTCCAGCTTCACAACATGTTCTTCAAGTTTGGTTAATTCTTCTTTCATTGTATTTATTTTCCTCAATAGTCCAGGAATAATTGTCCTAGCTCTTCCAACAATTGGAGGATCTTCCCAAGAAAAGAAACCACATCCCCCTTTCTGTATCAAATAAATGAAATCAAAATGGATAAGCAAAAACAGAGCCAATGGAGTTTTTCCAATTAAAATCAACATTATGAGATAATTCTTACAAAAACACGAAAAAGAACGAAAATATTATAGCTTAAAGAAAACAACTCACATCATAATTGAGACAAGATTGAATCTCCTCCCTGGTTACCGTCACCCACGGTGCGAATCACGACCCTATTTCCGCAATAGCAGTCGACATACCCGGTTACATGAGACATTTTGGAGAAAATTTGGTAATTCCAACTTCAAAGACTAGTTTTTGCTTGAAAATGGCAGAACTAGGGTTTTAGAAGAAAGGGGACGACTTGTTCTGTTGATAAAGAGGAATATTGGTGGGATTTTTCCCTCCTAATTTGGTCCTTGTCACCATGATTTTTATTTTTCTTTTATTTTAATATTACTTTTGGCCATGTAAGCAGCCACCTAAGCAAAGTGGCTCCTGAAAATTAAAAATCCCCAAATTGGGGTGTCATGTGCAAGGCACGTGACAAATTCCGGCCAAAATTGCAATTTCTGACGAATTCGGTCCTCAATGTGCGAAAAATTAAAATATATAGGACCTAATGTGCTACATTAGAAACCAACAGGACCAAAAATGTAGACCCCAATAGCTACGGGACTAATTTTGCAATTAAGCCTTATCGATAATGTTAATTCGATGGCTTGATAGCTTATTCTCGAATCAAACGTTGAATCTTCAAGAAATTTGATTTTCTGACTTGGAAGTTTGTTGATGGAATCGATCCTTCAATCTTCTTATATGATGGATTTGACCTTCAATAACGTTAATTGAGGGCTTTGTAGCTTATTCCCGAAACAACGCTATGATTTGAGCAGACTCTGTGATGAACGACTTGAATTTCACCTTGAACACTGTGGATCTCCTTGAATTTGATCTTCTTAACTTGAGAGAATTTTCTCAACCGCCTTTCTTGCTTGGATTTATTCTCTTTGAATTTTTTTTTGTGTCTATGAATAATGAAGAGAACCTCTATTTCTAGGTGTAGGATGTGAGTCTTTGCCATAATTGCTGGATGGAATAAGGCGATTTGATTGGCTGATCATGATTTGCCTTGCATATCTTGCTATAATCAGTATATTATGATTTGATTTGATTTGACTTGATCTATTTAGCAAAATATTGGTAAATCACTTCATTTTTTGAAAGATCTCGCCTTGATGGCCAAGATTGAAGATTTCGATACTTGTCAATATTTGGCAATAAATTTAAGTGTCTACAGAGTGAACCAAAAGATCTATATATATATATATATATCTAGGATGAAGCCTAACATTTTTCTGTCAAACATTAAGGTTCACATGAAAAAAGAACTTACTTCTGAAAGTTATTATGTTTCAATGAAATATGATCCTCTGGTTCTTTGATTTTGAAATTTGAGCAAAAAATGAAATTATTAAGCAAAAAAAATTCATCACATAAAGGACTTGAAAATTATATATATATATATATATATATATTTATTTATTTTTTCACTCAAAGAAGTTTCACATGATGGCCAACTTTTTCCCTTGTAGAGAAAACCATACTGAGCCAATGGACTTGTTTTGAAACCAACAATATGTGATATCTTCTTTACTACAACTGAAAGCTTACAGTTTGTTGGATTTGTTTTGATCTGTTTGTTTCAGGTCTTCAGTTAAAAAAATCAGATATGTCAATCTACACAGAGATTTAGTTTTGTTCTCTACCAATCTAATAGGCCATGTGATTTGTTAATTGATTACAAACAAGATACTGTGCCTAGTAAGTGAACTGTATAAAATCTTCTTTTTTCTGTCCAGTATTGGTTTATATTGATTATAGGGATTAATTACAAAAACTACCTTGTAGTTTGACTTAATTACAAAATAACCCAGTTATCTTTCAGAATTACAAATACCCCATTAAGCTAGGTATTATAAATATCTCATTGAGGTTTGTATTTTCTTAACAAATTGCCCCTATTCAGTGTGTAATATTAATTTGTAAAATGCAAAACAAATATCATTGGGGTATTTGTAATTTTGAACTTTTGTAATTAGACCAGACCTCAAGATTATTTTCGTAATTAATCCTATGTATAAATTAGGCAGTGAATGATAAGTTATCATGATCTTTCCTCTTGAATCTTGCTAAATCTTGGTTGCTGATGGTTTGTGTAGTATATATAATGGTCAAATAAACATCTAAAAGCAAGAAAATCAAAGACAAACATTTGAAATGTTTGAGCTAAAGAATTTCAAAAAAATAAAAAAATAAAAATAAAACAGACAATGCTTTTGCATCTGAAAAACTAGCTCTGATATATACTTGAACTTTTTGTCCAGGGTTATATTTTTTACCCGACAAACAATCTTCTGTCTATAGAAAAAGTAAAATAAATTTCTTTGTGCATTAACTAGCTAGTATACAAATTTGTATCTCGTCTAAATTTTAAGTATACATCATGTTGTCGCCAAACAATAGGCGAGATCAACGAATATATCCTCACTGCACGGAATTGTAAGGCCACCCATTGGATGATGGAATCCAAATTCTTCTTCGGCTTGACTTAGCAATTCTTGAAATGAAGGGTTGTTCAAGAATTTTATTGGAACGACGAAACGCTTCTTTTCTCTTTCCCCAACATAAACAGCAAAATGCCCCTTTGGAACATCATGATTTCCTGTTGAAGCCGATCTTTTTTCATTTGATAAAGACCGTCTAAGCATGTGGCGAATGGCCATATTTGTACTATAGTAAATCTTGCTGAAAAGCACAAGGTAAGGACAAACGATAAGTATGAATTGTTTCCGGTTTTTGAAGTCTTGTTTGGAAATTGTGAATTGCAAGGTTTTGAATACACATATATATAGGTGATTATGTATATCTCATATTCCTCAAAATCAAGATATAAGTGGCATACAGGGGAGTTGATTTTGTGGTGGCTGGTGAAGTTTGGGAAAAACATGAGCACATGAAGAATCACATGGGGTTGTCTTCATATCAACACAAGAGATTTTAATGTAATAAAAATGAACCATTTTTTTTTCTGCAAAACATTGTCCCCTAACTCACTCAATCAACAAAGCCCTCAAGGACCCTCTTAGTCAATGTGATAATGACGTGCTGTCTAGTTTATGCTTAAAAATGACTCAAACCAGTTTGTGTACCATAGATCTACCTATCTTAGGTCAGCTATACATTAGACATGAATAAACATGTTTGATTAGCAATGTTAGTGCATCAAGACTTTAAGGTCAGCTAATCCGTCTGAACATTTATATTGAGAACAAAAAGAACTAGGGTAAATTGCAGTTTTAGTCCTGTAACTTTGGGGCAGTTGCAATTTTAGTTCTTTATCCGTCACATGTTCTATCAGTGACGGATCCAGGATTTTTGAAATTGGGGTACGATAGATTTAAAAAAAACGTGCATATAAATATTTTTAATTATTTAAAGTCATAGTACAAATGCTTTTTAAAATTTTGTAAAAGTTGATTATGTAACCGTACATGAAAAATTAATACACATATATAAAAGAAATAATTAGAATAATTAAGAAAACAAGATACAACAAAACACAATTTTGGTAACATTATTGATATTATTAGATTTTTGTTTTTTGATATTTTTAGTTTTGTAGGTTTTGACTTTTGCCATGGTTTATTTATTCAAGTTGCTAAGTCAATCTTTTAGTTTTTGAAATTTTATTGCGGGGATTTTTATTGTTTTATTTGAATTTTCTAATTCTATTTTTTTTTTTTTTTTTTTTGTAAAACTAGATGTACAAATTTATTATTAATCTTTTCTGTGAGTTTTATTAATTACCACAATTAAGACAACAACACCTTACAACATCACCTTGAATAGCACCACACTCTTCTTCAACACCACCTTGGAGATTACCACAATCTCCCTTGAAGATTACCACAATCTTCATTCAATGGCACCTTGTGAAGATCACCACAATATTCAATCTTGAAGAACACCAAATTCTTCAACACCTCAAAGAGCACCACACTCTTCAATAATAAGATTACCACAATCTTCTTGCACCTAACACCTAGATCACCCAAGTGTGTTCTTACCACAAGAACACTCACAAGGATATCTTGTGTTGAATGATGACCACAAAAATTCAAGATTACAACTCTATAATGAACAATACAAATTAGAGTGCAAGTGTAATCAAGAATTAAAGCCTAGACCTCAAGATGTGAAAGTGTAAGACCTTAGGCTATTACAACAAGAATATGGAAGTAGAAGAACAAAAGTGTTTGCTTGAATGTATCTTATTGTGTTGTAATATTCTCTCTTATTGTGCTGCTTCAAATCTTCCTATATTTATAGGAGATGATTGATCATTGATAGGCTCTCTTGGTGACTGATTTCTACAAAAAAATGCAATTAAAATGAAGATTATAGCTGTTAGAAATCAACCCCATAATTTAGGGAAAAGTTGTCTGCTGCACAACGGTTAGAATTTTGATGTCAAATAATACGGCGTCCGGTCGCGCACAAATAGGTGTTTGGAAATGACACCACAGTTTTACACAGGGCGACCAGTAGACGGGGGGTCCTACCGGTCGACCCTATGTCCAGCCGGTCGAGGCCTTCAAAAAACAAGTTTAGGAAGTTCTGTTTCAAGCAATTACTCCCAGACACCGGTCGACTCTGGGGCGACCGGTAGACGCCACCGGTTGACACTCAGGTCGACCGGTCGACCTCGTCATTTTTCTTTCCGTTGCGTTTTCTATTTCAAAACATATCTTCAGGTACGGGTTGCCCTATAGGGCGACCGGTCCAACGCGAAACGAAGTGTTGTCTAATTTTTATCGAAAATAAACTTCAAGAAATACTCCAAAAAAATAGTAAAAACATTTTAAATCGATCGGGAGTATTCGGACAATATTTAGGAACATTATTTTGATGTAAAAACACATTAACACAAAATCATTAAAGTGTTGTCCAATGTTTGTCGAAAATAAACTTGAAGAAATACTCCGGAAAATTAGTAGAATTAATTTAAATTATTTAGGAGTATTTGGACAACATTTATAAATATTGTTTTGGTATAAAACTAAAATCATCAAAATCATGATAAAAATATTTATCTAACAATCCTTCAGCTGGTGCTGGTTACTGCCACAACGCAAGCATCTTCCCTGTTTGCGCCAACAATCATTGGCAGTATGCCTCGGTTTCTGGCAATGTGCACACGTGACCCGGCTTTCCCTGTACCGGTCCTTTCCATTTATCCGCCTTATTAACTGGTCCCTTCTGAAACATAGCAGGCTGCTTAGATGGTTGTCCCACAGCTGTCCTTTTGAGATGGTTTGATGGCCTACTCTGATGAATCTGTCCAATACGGTTCAGTCCCGACTCGATGCGGAGAGCTGGCTTTACCGCGGCGGAGTAGGTTGTCATTTCAACAGTCAAAAACTATTTTTGAAATTCCAGCTTCAGTCCCTATGTGAACTTGTACAGTTTGTCCTCTTCTGTACTGATTGTCCCTAGAACGTATTTTGACAACCGATGAAATTCGGACTCATACTGGGCTACAGACATGTTCCCCTGTCTCAACCTATGAAATTCGTCCGACCGTGCCTCTTTCACAACTTGGGGAACGTACTGTTCATTGAATTCGGCCAGGAAATTTTCCCATGTTCTGGCTACTCGGTCCTGTTCCCACTTTCTCTCAACTGCTCTCACCAATCTCTAACAGCTGATTCCAGTCGATATACGACGAGTGGGTCGAACCGTAAGAATCGCTCCAAGGTGCGATCATTCGCCTCTCGGACGGGTTCGGGAACACGCTGTTGAGGCTCTGCTTGTTGCCTCATGAAAACTAAGAATTGTTGTAGGTCCTGCACAGTCAGATTATCTCCTGCAACTGGTGGAGGAGGAGGTGGTAATTCCGGGAAAGGTACCCGTTCCCTGGGTACGTCATCATTCTTGCGGGGGACTCAACGGGGTGTCCGTGATGTTCAGCCATTTTGTACAAGTGCCTGAGCGTCATCAAGCGGAGCGGCCTCAAATGCCTCGGGCTCTCTGGCCTTAGCTGGATCCTCCTCGGGATCCTCCTCATCATCTGCCTCGGGGTCAGGTACTGGTTTCGCTCGGGCGATGGCAATGGTGGTGCATTAGCTGCTAATGCAACCTCTTAGGGCAGTGTCTCGCAGGGATAAGGCCTGGTTAAGGTCCTCGATTATGGTCATCTTCTTGATGAGGTTCTCCACGAGACGGTCGATAGCGTCCCTAGACATGTGGGCATCCATCTCCCACTTCTGGCGGCCATCGTTAGCTCGCTTCATCTTTTCCCGCATATTATCCAGGCGCTCCTGGATAATCTGAATCTGGTCCTCCCGCGCACGAATGGTGTTGTCGCGGTCTTTGACAAGGACGGTCAATTCGTTCTTCTCTTCCTGGCTTCTTGCCAGGAGATGTGTTAGCTCCTTGATTCTGGGGCACTCTCTCCCGATCCCGAGGTAGCCCGAAGACACTCCTGGTGCCAGTGGATCTTGAGTGCCCGAAAATAGTTTCGCTCGGCGCAGGCCTCGAATACGTCCCACCAAGTCGGGGGTACCGGCTCTGTCCTGGTCAAACACAACTAAGATGGATTAGACGAAGGTAAAGGAGAGATAATAAAGAAATAAGGAAAGTCAATCAAGAGTCAACTAAGTCAAGACAAGTATGACTATGGAATCTCCAAGTATAAAATTCTTAACTTAGTCTAAACATCAATAAATTGGTTCTATGCCATTTTTTTGAAATCGATTTAACACTTAATTAGTCAAGTCGCGGTACTACCCAACACAGACCGAGGGTCCTATCCTAGGTCAGCTCGGTGTAAGTTTCCATCTAACTAACCGAGCTCTGATACCACTAAATTTGTCACGCCCCAGACCGGATGCGACGACAATCTAAACTTAAACAGAATTAAACCCAATAGTCTAGACAAATGATACAATATAACTCCAAGTGAAACAGAGTCTAAAGCAGCGAAAATAAAATAAGTACAAGTACGAATTACATCTTAAGGTCCAACAACATCCAAATACATCCGACATAAATATGTGATTAAGCTTACAGGCCAAAACTGAAATATAAAGTACACAACGTCCTAAGCTTAAGTGTCAAAGGGTCCTACGCCCTTAAGTACATCCCAAAATGAAAATAGAATAAAAGAGAGTCCAACAACAATAAAAGTAAAAGAACAAGTCCAGCAACATCAACAATAATAGAAAGCAAGTCCAACAGGCGGAGCACGGGAATTCAGTCCGTGGTAGGTTCAGCATCTTCAACTAACTCTTCTTCTAGCTGTTAGAAAATAGGAGGGGATGAGATAAAAATCTCAGTGGATGGGGTGATCGTGTGCAAGTGTGGCGATATATAGTTAATGCAAGAAAAACAGTTGTATGAAAAATGCGTGAGATATGATGCGTGATTTCACACACAGTTCAGAAGCGACGTGATAAATATACTTAAAGTAATATATTTATACAGTTTAAGAAACAGTTCGTGGTCACACAGACACTATGTGATTCAGAAAAGACAGGTAGGATTGCGTACGGAATGTAACGCCAATCCTATGCGAGACAAGTAATGGTTGTTGTTGCGTACGGATTTGTAGCGCCAACCAATGCAATACAAGTAGCATTTGCGTACGGATTTGTAGTGCTAACCAAATGGGTCCGATTAACTCCAGAATCGTGTGAATCAGACAGCGATTCCTTCGTTCTTCCTTGTAACTCCCCGAGCAAGATGGTCCAAGACCTGTCACCTTATCTCTTGTTAGGAATTTTATTGTTTAGATTTTGATGAATGCCATGTAAAACTTAGAATAGAAAGTTGGCTCCCTAATTTCATTTGTAAAATGCATTGTAATGAAAAGAGTCGGCCAAGTTTGAGTCAAGACAACTACGCCCTAACATGCAAGAAGAAGAAATCAAGACTGGAAGGAAGACTCTGTTTGTGAGACAAATTTGAGTATGGCAAAGAAGAGTAGACGGAACACTATCAAGAAGAAGCGGTGAGATGCAAATGAGTGGAGCATCACCAAGTCAACTCAAGAAAAGCCAAGTCTCAAGTTGAAGTGACAGAAGAGTCATCCAATGATTGGAAGGCGACTCTAAGTCACCTGGGGAAAGCAAGGAAATGCGGTCAAGTCGAGATAATCGAAAAGAACCGTTGACAAATCAAGAGATTTACTTAAACAAGTAATATCTCCATACAACCTTTCTTGGAGTGCTCAAAATTCGAGAAGCGTGCAAAAGGAATGAACCAATGGGAAGCACTACACCGTGTCGAACTCGAAAAGGTGAAAAGAATAATTCATACGAGGAAACGGCAATCCAAGAACGCAAGCCAACGACGCAAAGTGACTTTCAAAAATAAGCTATCTCTTCAACGGGCAAATTTTTGAAAGTTCACTATAAAAGGCCGAGGAGTTAGTTTGAGAAAAGGATGCATGAATGACACATACGTGAGATACACAAGCACATTAGAAAAACTCAAACAATCTCAATCCTCAAGCCTACATTTCAAGTACATCAATCCAACACTCACTTTGAAGGAAAGAGAACTTTAATCGAGTTGAAGAGGAAACTCTTGAAGAAAAGGGGCCTACTTTCCCGGGAAGGATTGTAGAAAAGTTCAAGGTTGAACTAAGTCTTAAGCATTTGGAGGGATTCGTGATCAAATCCAAAGAGCTTGAGCAAGTGAGTTTGTAGTAGCAAGGCATCCGCCTGTGAAGAAGAAGGCTCGAGTCGTACGAGAGGCCGGTGAGTGATCAAGGCGTCTCAGATCGAGTCCCAAAGGATCAAGTTGGCTGTTGTGATCAAGACTTGTCTCGATCCTGGACTGTTACCACTTTGTAAACCGATCATTACTTTGTGGATTCCTCCGGGAGTTGGAGAAGAGAGGAGAGAAGAATTACCCCATCTTGAACCTCTATAAAAACTTTCTTGTGTTATTTACATTTCAAAGATTTAAATTCCTGCACTTTTAACTCGCTTATATCTGTGATAAATTTGCTATCCATTTGATAATTTACAAGTACTAAATCAAGCTCTAATATCTTGCTTAATCAAACTTAAGGGTGTTAAGTCTTTCAATGTAAATAAAACCACAAAATGAGTTAAATTGTAGCCAACAAAATGAGTTACTCCATCAATGGCTCAAATTTGAGCATTGAGAGATTAACTCTCTTGAGTGACTAATTCGATTGTCCATCAAGGACACAAATGTGTAGAATTAACTCTGTAGATTTAAAAGGACTAAATCGAAAATTTTGTAAGGTTTATTCAACCCCCTTCTAAGCCTTACACTTACACCCCTTGGGACCTACAAGTGGTATCGGAGCGGTTGGTTCATTGAACCCTCCGCATGGTTCTTGAACTAGATCTCCAAATTTTTCAAAGTCCGCTTTAGTACTTAAACTTTCAAAACTCTTTTTATTAAAAGTCATTATCATGGAAGCAAATCTAACACGCATCCCTATGTTCACCATTGAAGAATTTGATGATTGGAAAATTCGTATGCGAGGCTCATCTATCGATTACATGATGAGATGTGGATAGTGATAGAAGATGGGCCTCTACAAATATTAAAAGTGAACACATTTGTGCGAAGAGTTGCATGGTGAAGGAGAAAGAAGATGTTGCTCTAGACCATCATGGTTGAAAAACCAAGAACCGAGTGGACAAATGATGACGAAAAAGATACAACCTGGATAATGTAGCCAAGGACATCCTCTACAAAACCTTGGACAAAGCCATGTTCAACAAAGTCAAATCATGCAAAACGGCTAAAGAAATGCGGGACAAGTGACATTAATTTGTGAAGGCTCGGAGCAAATCAATGAAAACAAATTATCGATAGGCATTTGTCGAAGTTTGAAAATTTCAAAATGATATCGGGAGAGAATCGGATCAATCGACGCTTTCGGTTTACGAAATCACAAATGAGTCAGTCTACACTTGGAAAGGAATATACACGAGAAGAAATGTGTATGAAGATCCTAAAAAGTCTTCGGTGAATGGGAAATGAAGGTCATGGCACCGAGACATTCCATGGACCTATCAAAGACATCCAACCATGAACTATTCTCGGACCTCAAAGCCTATGAGTTTGAGTGAGAAGAAAAGACCAGGAAGAGACAATTACCCAAAAACAAATTGCTCTAATTGTCAAAGATGGGAAGAGAGTGAGGTCAAAGAGGCATTGACCCGGAAGAAATAGCCCGATGGTTAAAAGATTTAACAAGTTCTTTAACAAGAACTACAAGAGAGGAAAGGGTGAATCTTCGAAAGACACTCGGCTCCCACCAAATCAAGGGATGATAGGCCAACCAAGAGAATGATCATCAACAAGTTGAGTATCAAAGGGTGACAACTCAAGAGTAGAAAGAGTCGATCAAAGGTTGAATATCTATGTTGGAATTGTAGACAACCAGTCACTATGCCATTGATTTGCTCATATCCTGTAGTCAACAAGTACAAGAATGAAGAAGAAAGAAAGGTCTTGAGAAAAAGAAGACAAGAAAAGAAAAAGGCAATGATGGTCAGCAGAGATCACTTTGAGACAACCAAGTCAAGAGAGACAGTGATTGATTGACGGTGAAGGCGACTACTCGAGTGACTCGAAGAAGAAGCCTTGATCTCGCTTAATGGCCAAAGAACAAGATCAAGAAGATGAGGTACAATCTAATTCAACAAGCTCGGACACTAGTGATAGTGATCAGACACACACACTTCATCACCTACTGATCTTTATGATTCATTAGGCAAAATGATGAAAGATTTTGAGCACATTAAATCCTCACACACACTATTGAATGAGGAAAACAGCCTACTTAAAAGTCAAAACTCAAAGCTGACTAAGGAGCTGAGTACTCTAAGTCAAATAGTCATTGAAAATGAAAGTTTAAAGGCTGAAAATGCTAAATTAGTAGCGAAATTCTTTGCTATAGAAAAGAGGAGAATGACCTCAAAATGTTATTGCCTCATTCACTAAGGCATCTAAATCATTGGATGATCTTATTATGAGTCAAAGAGAATGTGGAGACAAGACAGGCTTAGGATTTAATTCCTTTGTGCCATGTCAAACCTCAAGAGTAATTTTGGAAAAAGGATCTTCAAGTCATGAAGAGTCTGAAAAACCCAAAACTCTAAATGTTGCACACACATTCACTCCAAAGCACAATACTAAGCAAATCGCCTTGGTTACAAAGGAAAAGGAAAATGACCGATTGAGTATCTTTGAAAGGGCAGTGAGAAGAGATTCAAAGGAGTCCTCAAAACTCTAACGAAAAATACTCGTAAAGAAGAAAGCAGAGCTACCAAAAATTCCAAAAAATCCATAAAAGAAATACATATGATGGGAATGGTAGAAAATATCCAAGCCAAGTGATTGGAACAATGTGAACTATCGGATAGACTTATGGAATATAAGCCCAGTGTGGCAAAGGCCTAGAACTCAACAAAGGCCATTCCAAAAGTATAAGAGCTTTCATCGACACACACATGCACCTAGGCACTACACTCAAAAGCACCACAATTACCCAGGAAGGCAATTGCTAAAACACATATGCGGGCATACGACACAAAAGAGACAATTTGTATGAACCTGAATCCCCAAGCAATTTGCGAGAATTAATTATGATTATGGCATATAGATGGCAACCCCTTAGAGTCAAATCATTTGGCTATAGGTTGGTTGGATCATCTTACAATTCTAACCCCTCGGGACCCGGACAAGTATGGGTACCTAAAACTTAATTTCCTTGATTGCGGTTCAAGCAGTGAGTGCCAAGGAACCTGGTACATGGATAGTGGTCATTCCCGGACATATGACAGGAAATAAGAGAAATCACAAAATTCAAGGAAGTCAAAGGAGCCAAAGTCATATTTGGAGGAAATGAAGCTCCTGGTGAAATAAGAGGCATTGGATCCATCAAGAGGAATGGATTAGAAATCACGGATGTTGCATATGTTGAAGGACTCAACTTTAACCTCGAGTATCGATCACTCGTGACAAGGGCTACAATGTTGGATTCAACATGGGTGTATGCCAAATCAAGGATATTGAATCAAATGAAGTTGTCTTTGCAAGGAAATAGACAGAAGAATATGTATGTAGTGGATTGGTCAACCGCACCAAAGACTGTCTACAAAAAAAGAGCACAAATTTGAATCAAGTTAGGTTGTGGCACAAAAAGCTGAGTCACCGAATTTCAAAACAATTAACAAGCTAGCAAGAAGTCATCTTGTAGAAGGACTTCCAGGACTCGATATACAAGAAGGAGAGTATATGTGATGCATGTCGGAAAGGGAAAACAAATCAAGTCGTCATTCAAAGAAAAGACATGCCCATCCTCAACAAGAATATTGCATCTACTTCATATGGATCTATTTGGCCCAATGGAACCAAAGCCCGATAAGTGGAAAGAAATACACCTTGGTGGTAGTAGATGACTACTCAAGATATACATGGACAATATTCATGTGCAAGAAGAAAGAAACCCTACAAAAACTACCACAACGATGAAGAGAATTCAAAATGAGAAGAGTCAAACCATTATCAAAATAAGATCGAGATAGAGGAACCGAGTTTGTCAATGGAATAATAACTCGATTGTATTGAGAATGGTATTGGTCATGAACTATCGCGACAAGGACTCCACAAACAGAATGGAGTTGCGAAAGAAGGAATGCAAACCCTCAAAGAAGCGGCAAGGACCATGTTAGGTGACGGGGTTACCAAAAAGATTTTGGGCTGAAGCAATTAACACACTTGCTACACCCAAAACAGATGTATGATAAATAGACAAAATGACAAAGTCTCCCCTATGAGATCGGATCGAAGAAAACCAAATGTTGCATATTTGAACATTTGGATGTAAATGCTTCATCCACAACAATGGCAAAGACAACCTAAAGGCTTTTGATGCTAAAAGGTGATGAAGGTATCTTCTTAGGATACTCAACAAAGCAAAGCCTCTGAAATACTCAATAAAAGAACTATGGTTACAGAGGAATCCATTCATGTAGTATTCGATGAGCCAAATGTAAATGAAGAAGACATTGAAGAGTCGGTGATAAGTTGAAACATCCAATCATACGAAGAGTCCCTACGCCGAAGTGAAGCTAGGATTATCAACTCGAAAGAAGATGAGATAGCTGAATCTCAAAAGCGGTGGAAAATTTGCGGCTAAGTGATTACGAGAGAGCGACCCACGGAACACAAATCGCAAGTCGATCAATCGACTAACTTACTCCAACTTTGATGTAAGATGGCCGAGAGACCATCCACGAACTTGTCATTGGAGATATGAGAGAAGGTGTCAAAACAAGATCCGAACTCAACAAGAAGCTATGTTCACATGCTTCATTTCGCAAATAGAGCCAAAAGATGTGTCACAAGCATTGGACGACACACATTGGATTCAAGCTATGCAAGAAGAGTGAATCGTTTGAGAGAAATAAAGTATGGGAACTAGTGCAAAGACCCATACATCAAAATGTTATTGGAACCAAATGGGTATTCGAAATAAGATGAACGAGGAAGGCTCGTGGTAAGAAATAAAGCAAGACTAGTAGCCAAAGGATATTGCCAAGAAGAAGGGATAGATTTTGATGAAACATTTGCCCTGTAGCAAGATTGGAAGCTATAAGGATGTTTCTTGCCCATGCGACTCACAAGAATTTCATTGTATATCGGATGGATGTAAAAAGTGCATTCCTAAACGGTTTATTGGAAGAAGTATATGTTGAACAACCTCCAGGATTTGAGCGAGAAGACTCTTGGAGACAAGGTATACAAACTCAAGAAAGCCTTGTATGGATTGAAACAGGCACCCGAGCATGGTATGATACCCTGTCACAATTCCTAAATCGAGAATGGATTCACAAAAGGAAAAGTAGATAGAACACTTTTCTTTAATTCAAGACAAGAAGAGTATCTTTGCTTGTTCAAATATATGTGGATGACATCATTTTTGGATCCACTAACAAAGAGTCTGTGTGAAAAATTCTCAAACCTCATGCAAAGCAAATTTGAAATGAGCATGATGGGAGAGGCGACATTTTTCCTTGGACTTCAAGTGAAACAAATTGAAGGATGGAACCTTCATAAGTCAAACAAAATATACCAGAGATTTAATGAAGAAATTTGGTATGGAAGAAAAGTCTTACGTAAAAATACCAATGAACACATCGGTCAAAATGGACATGGATGCGGATGGCAAGCACAGATCAAACAAGATCTGAGCACTTATTGGATCATTGCTCTATCTCACAAAGAAGCGGGCGGACATCACCTTTGTCTTTGTAGGTGTATGTGCAAGATTTCAATCTGCTCCAAAAGAGCCATATGAATGAATGAAAAGAGAATATTGAGATACTTGAAAGGAAGCCAAGAAGTAGGCCTATGGTATCCAAAGGAAGGTGGATTCAAGCTAATTGGCTATTCGGACTGACGACTACGCCCGATGCGAGTGGACAGGAAGAGCACTTGAGCACACCAAATGCTAGAAACATGACTAATTTCCTGGTTTAGCAAGAAGCAAAACTCAATAGCCACCTCTACAATGAGGCGAATACATAGGCTGCGGGCAAATTTGTTGTTGTGCCCAAGTCATATGGATGAGACAACAAATGAGAGAGACTATGAAGTTGAAGAAAAAGAAATTCCAATCATGTGTGATAACACAAGTGCCATTGCAATCACTCAAAATCTGTGTTGCACTCAAGAACAAAACATATAGATGTCGAGATATCATTTCATAAGAGATCATGTTGAAAAGAAGGACATTATCTTGGAATACATCTCAACCGATAAACAACTAGTGACATCTTCACAAAACCATTATGTGAGTCAAGATTTGAAGAACTCAAGCATGAGTTGGGGCTAATTGAGTGGTGACACACTCGACAAATCAAAGAAGAGTATTAGAACAGAAAAGAAGTGAAAAAGAGTCAAAACAAAAATCAACTCAATAAATCAGACGGATCGGAAAAACAAACTACACCGAGTCACCGATAGGCGAGTCACCAAGAGAATCTGAGGAGTAGAGTTAAATCGGCTAAGAGATAAGTTCTGAATAACTTATGAGCAAAGTGACAAAAACGCAAATCGTTTAACTTAGCGGGAATGTTTTAAGGAACACGTCGGATAATGATGATGTGTCTGACGACATAAAGCTGCACACTAAGCTTATGATTGGATATAAATCTTTGCCGCATTAAATACGAGGCGTAAAATGCTCAATAGGCGTCGCGAAATCCAAGCCGTTGATTTCGATCACAATTCAAAACCGTTTGCACGTCCTTTCATAAACCATATTTAAACCATTTTCGTCCGTTTCTCTCTCACTTCTAAAAACTGTTCATCTTTTTCTCTCAAAAGCAAAGGCAAACTACTCTCGAAACCCTACCAACATTCAAATCAATTTAAGATTTTTCTTGATATAATCCTGAGAAATGGCACCAACTTATGACTTTACCAAGCTAGGAAAGCAAATCCACACTAGTTCGACGGTGGATTTCGATTTAATGGTGAAGCGAGGTCCAACGACACCCTGGTGAAGAAAATCGCGGAAAAGTTGGAAACGTCCCGGACTAAAACCGTTTCTAACGCTGGAATATCCTATGACCTATGTGGAGGAGGTCGCACAATTCTACGTGAATGCCGAGATTCACGACGAAGAATCAAGTCATCTGCTCACGGGAAGCGGTGACTATTACTCGCCAAGGATTTGGCTGAATATTTCTCACTACCGCAAAAGGAGCAAATCAAATTAAGGAAGCTGATGTAAACTTGGGCGACGCATGGAAAGAAATAGCCAAGTCCGACCTTGCGATAAAATTATATACACAAAGCAAACAAGAGATGCTGAAGGAGGATTATCACAAATTGTTGGACATAGTTGCCAAATGTATCGACATCAAATTTGGCGACTTTGACCAACTATCAAAGGCAAAGCCGATTGTGATGGCTGCAATCATCGAAGAAAAGAAGATAAATTGGGGCTGAGTTTATCTACAAATGCTCTGCGAGAACGTGGGGAACAAGTCCTTCAAAGAAGATGGCACATTTGGAGGATCCCTGGGATATGGCCTAGTGATTGGCCGGCTCGGAGGTGAAAGGAGTACCTCTTAGACATGGGAAGGCCTTCCATGTTAACAAGAGGATGTTCGAGCTAACCTCTCTGGTGCTCGGAAGCGAGCTTATGCCAAGAGAGTCGACACTGTGAGGGGAATCACCGACCCGAAGATACAAATTGCTTCCTCTCCAGCCAAGAAGAAAGCTACCCCTGCAGCTGCCAAGAAGATCGCCCCTGCAAAGAAAGAAAACCAAACATGCTCCTGCCCCAAATAGTGTGTCACCGCCCGGCCAGCCGTGTCACCGCCCTGCAGCAGAGGTCGAGAAGGACTCACAAATACCTTCTCCGATTGTCAAAAGGAGGAGAACCGACAAGCCCGGACGGCGGCTCCTCGTAAACAAACACCAACCGGCCCCCGCCGCCCAAGACTCGAGAGGACACCGCCTCGAACCAAATTCCCCTGGTACAAACCAGGAGACGAAGAAGACTCGTCAAGCAAACCGAACAGGAGAAACCAAATGAGTCGATTACTCAGCTAGCACAAATCTGGAGACTACCGGAGAAGTAGAGTCTCCGGATGTAGTTGATGAAACAGCCAAAAATGCTGAAGCGATCAGCAGAGGCAACTCAAGACACAAACAGCTCACACAAAAAAACACAAGAAGAACCAGCCCAAGCAGATAGTGATGTAATGATCCTATCTCCACCTTACCCAGACATCCAAAATCGTCTGAGTGAGTGGAGAAAATGGAAGTTGAGCAAGTCAAGGAAATAGTTCCAACGGCCGAGTTCATAGAAGAAGAAGAGAATCTGCTAAATTTCCTTGGACTAACTATCGTGCTCCCAAAGACTTGATGAGGACAACTGCTTAGACATCCTGCGCATCTACAAGGACAGGGAGAGAGCAAAGCAAGGTCAAGAAGCCGAAGCACGTGAGAAGGCAAGATCCGCCCTATCTCTCGGCACCACACGAACACTTCCATCCTCTTCTTGATGTCTTCTCGGACGGTGATGAGGATCCGAAAAATGTCACTTTGCCCCGCGGAAGAGTTACAAATGCAAAGGCAAGCATTGCATGAATCAAGAATTCTTCACGAGCAAAGACTAATGGAGGGACCAGGAGAGTCCTCGAACACAAATGAAATCGATCCTATGGGAGTGGTTCAACAAATAGCCACCGATGTTCTTGCTACCACTTCCCACTCACTCGGAAGAAGGCAATAAGGAAATGGCGATGAAACGGGCTAGTGGGGACCCCAATCGAGCCAACCCCTATTGAAGGTGTGCTACCACCGCCCAACGGCTGAACCATCAATTGCAACAGCCGAGTCCGGAGACGAGTGACCCCACTCCAAGTCACTCACCGGTGCGCCGGCCGAGGGGGGAAACTCCTCCACCGCAGCGGCAAGGTCGGAGGATGCTTTGCAGATGACTCCACAAAAGAAGCAAGGAGGCGAAGAAGAGAAATTACAATCACAAGAAGAACATCAAGTTGCCATCAACGAAGCTCGAGGCTTGAGACTGTCTCACCGAGGTGCCAAATCGCTCGAAGGCTAATGACGCTGCTGATGCGGTCGAGGCACGAGGAAGGAACAACCCTGGGGAGTTAACACTGGCGATGAAAGTGCAATCCATGGGGTTGAGACTCCAATGGATGCCATTGTAGAAGACCCTAAGACACCGACACCGTCGAAAGGGAGGACCAGCCTCGCAGCAGAGAGAGACCGCTGGGAGGAAATGAAGGCCCACGGGAGGTTGAGACTTCCCGGGTAAAGAGGCTGAAGTAGAGAACATCCCTCCTCCCCGCAATCATCGACCCATCCGAGAAGGAGATCGCGCACTTCATGATTCCCGGACAACCCCGATGTCACTTTTAAGGGATCGGGATCGAAGAAAGAAGGCTTGTCGAGTCAACCCCATGACAAATCCAAAAGACTCACTGCGGGTGTTCCAAGTGCGAGTAAGTCCGATCCCAAGACTACTCGTCAAACTTTTAACTTTGATGATGAGCCACCTCTAGAAATCTCATCATCGTCCGATGACGCTGGATAAGGCCGAGGACAAGTCAACTAAAAGGAAAAATCACCGAGACCAACGAAGTCATAAGACAAATTGAGGCTCGGCAAGCGGGTCTATTTCACAACCAAACCCAAATGAACCAAAGAACCACCGCTCCGCTCCTCAAGCTACAATGGATCGATTCCCAAAAAGAACTTCACGCGCACCGCTCATCATCGAATGGATCCTAGGCGGTGATGAATCTTTTGTAGAATCTTTCCCTTTCTCACCGGGAGATACCGAGAACTCCACGAAGAGTCGAAAAACGAGCAAGCACGTTATCACGGACCAGCTCTGTTTTTCACTCGAGCACCATTGTTCCAAATAGATTTTGATTTCGATCTTTGTATGGCCATCACCGCAAATGAAGAATCAAATTGAAATGCACGAGAAGTGTTCAAGGCACTCTTTCTTTGAAGTTGAAAAGATGGAGAGGCATCGGGCCTCTTTGGACATGCGATTGGACAACGAGAGATGCCACCCTTACAAAATGACTTAAGAGGCATAACATTCGAATAAGGAATGGTGGCAACAAAGAAGAATCAATGCGTGTGGAACAGTGAGATACTTGAACCTTGTTCAACAAGTCAGCTGTGTGGAGAGTCGAGAATGTTGATCGAAACGCGAAGGCGGGAACACATTGAGCATATGCATGAAGCTCACACCTGCCGAGATCAAGGCTGCTGCGTGAAGCGAAATGCAAATGATATACTGGCGTTTGGAAGAACACATGACAAGAAAATTCAGCCTTCTCATGGCCGAGATGAAGCGATTTCAAACAGAATCCAACGCTACTCGATGCGAATTCGTCTTTGCGCATACAACGCAGCAGACTTGAAGCAGAATTCAACCATCGAAGACTTCGACTTCATGCTTGCCAAAGATGTTCCCTGGGGTTCCTCTATCCTTTGATGATGCCAAAAAGGGGAAGAGGAATACCTTAAAGCAAAGAAAAATCAAGCCGAAAAGAAAGGAGCAAAGAGAAGGAAGCAAATGAGAAGGGAAAATCACCGAGGAAAATTTGAAATCAAGAAAGGAAAATCTGAGGAAGGATCAAAAGATATGACCTTGATGATTGCACAAACCCCCAACAGGTCCTGTCACGGTGACATTATAAGCGAAAACTCCCAGTGACTCTGCCCTCCAAAACTCTGCTGTATCTATGGGGCCGAAGAAAAAGAAATTGAAGCGAGGGATGAAGGAAGTGGAAGGAAGAATGGATGCCAGGGTGATGAACATCTTGAAAGAACATGGAGGCATTCCAGGTTGACGGAGACACGTATGCCATTTCGGGATGTCGGAGACAGAGCGAAGATCGGTTGACGAATTCAAAACGCTCGAATCAAGGATATTTTGCAAATATGTCCATGGCTCAAGCTTGGGACTTATCTTTGGAAAAGGGTCTCACATTGTGTGAAGAAGAAGTCGACAGACAATGAGACTTCCGATCACTCTGCTGGTCACTCTGCTAGTCAATCACCGGGAAGAAGAAGACCCCAAAGATGATATACGCCCGTAGAGGAAGAAGCGGCGATGGAGGAAGAAGCTTGGACCTAGGCCTCGCGCCCAGAATATCGAATACGTAGATCCTGGAAAGAAAGGAGGGATCTCTTTGGGTCAAACTTGACCAAGTGGCAAATTTGCGAGTGGCTAAAACTAACGCCGAGTATGTAAAGAGAATAGAAGAAGAAAACAAAAGACAAACTCGGCTATGGCGGGAGAGACAGGAAAGACTAAGGAAAGATGAAGTCGCCAGGAAGGCATATGAGAAGAAAAAGAAGGCGGTGACGACGAAAAAAAAGAAAGAAGAAAGAAGATCTTGATCAAGATGAAAGAAGGAGACATCGAAGGAGATGAAGTGTTCTTTGTCCAACCCTTCATGTATTTTATTATGTAAATACATACAATGTAAGTCTTCTCATAGAGTTATAATTTTTTTGTGAAGACATTATATACTACGATACACCTTGTAAACATTGTGTTAAGTACAAGAATGATATGATCAATAAAAAGATTGATTCTCACAAGATACATTCTATGTCAATACACTATCTCGTATATATCTTTGTTATTTACATATTTGTATGATCTAAGTTTTGGCATCATCAAAAAGGGGGAAATTGTTAGGAATTTTATTGTTTAGATTTTGATGAATGCCATGTAAAACTTAGAATAGAAAGTTAGCTCCCCAATTTCTTTGTAAAATGCATTGTAATGAAAAGAGTGGCCAAGCCGAGTCAAGACAGCTACGCCCTAACATGCAAGAAGACAATCAAGATCGAAGGAAGACTCTCTTGTGAGACAATGAGTATGGCAAAGAAGAGTAGACGGAACACTATCGAAGAAGCGGTGAGATGCTGCTGAGTGGAGCATCAGTCAAGTCAACTCAAGAAAAGCCAAGTCTCAAGTTGAAGTGACAAAGAGTCATCCAATGATTGGAAGGCGACTCTAAGTCACCTGGGAAAGCAAGGAAATGCGGTCAAGTCGAGATAATCGTAAAAGAACCGTTGCCGAAAAATCAAGAGATTTACTTAAACAAGTAATATCTCCATACAACCTTTCTTGGAGTGCTCGGTCCCCGAAGCGTGAAAAAGGAATGAACCAATGGGAAGCACTACACCGTGTCGAACTCTGAAAAGGTGAAAAGAATAATTCATACGAGGAAACGGCAATTCCAAGAACGCAAAGCCAACGATCGAAAGTGCCTTTCAAAAATAAGCCTATCTCTTCAACGGGCAAATTTTTGAAAGTTCACTATAAAAGGCTGAGGAGTTAGTTTGAGAAAAGTATGCATGAATGACACATACGTGAGATACACAAGCACATTAGAAAAACTGAAACAATCTCAATCCTCAAGCCTACATTTCGAAGTACATCAATCCAACACTCACTGTGAAGGAAAGAGAACTTCAATCGCTTGAAGAGGAAACTCTTGAAGAAAATGGGTCTACTTTCCAGGAAGGATTGTAGAAAAGTTCAAGGTTGAACTAAGTCTTAAGCATTTGGAGGGCTTCGTGATCAAATCCAAAGAGCTTGAGCAAGTGAGCTGTAGTAGCAAGGCATCTGCCCTGTGAAGAAGGCCGAGTCGTCACGAGAAGCCAGTGAGTGATCAAGGCGTCTCGGTCGAGTCCCAAAGGATCAAGTTGGCTGTTGTGATCAAGACTTGTATCCTGGTACATTACCACTTTGTAAACTCGATCATTACTTAGTGGATTCCTCCGGGAGTTGGAGAAGAGAGGAGTAGAAGAATTACCCCATCTTCGAACCTCTATAAAAACTTTCTTGTGTCATTTACATTTCAAAGATTTAAATTCCTGCACTTTTAACTCGCTTATATCTGTGATAAATTTGCTATCCATTTGATAATTTACAAGTACTAAATCAAGCTCTAATATCTTGCTTAATCAAACTTAAGGGTGTTAAGTCTTCCTTTTGTAAATAAAACCACAAATGAGTTAAATTGTAGCCAACAGTGAGTTACTCCATCAACAGCTCAAATTTGAGTCATTGAGAGATTAACTCTACTTGAGTGACTAATTCGATTGTCCATCAAGGACACAAATTGTGTAAATTAACTCTGAGATTTAAAAGGACTAAATCGAAAATTTTGTAAGGTTTATTCAACCCCCCCTTCTAAACCTTACACTTACACCCCTTGGGACCTACATCTCTCCATAGGCACAGACAAATCCACAGTAGAGCTAGCTAGGTCCGGATTGTCATAATCATGATTATACCTCAAGTACTAAGACCCGCTTCCCTTGGACAAACTCCGTCCCTCAGTTGCGGGATTAGGACGATGGGGTCGGAGAGTGGAATAGCAGCCGAGCTGCCCGATTCCATCCTCGACGTATCCATTTCGATTGTGAGCTCGACACACCAAGTTGACTCAGGCAGGAAATTAATTACAAGTTTAGGAAGTCAACCAGGCAGTCGAGTATATTGATTTAGGGAAGTATTTCAAGAAAAGTTTTCGAAAACGCGTGGCATTTATTGGCGTTGGTGGAGTAATTTGGATGAAGATAATTATTAAGAGGATAAATAATCTTCAATGTCTTGAAGAATTAAGTGGAACCTAAGTCCCGTTATAGATTCGAAATCACAAGATGAGGAAGTCTCCCCGCGATCGCGTATTAATCGGTCAAGACGGTCCGATAAGTCAAGGGATTTTTGAGAAAATAAAATATTTTAATTAATTATTAAAGTCAGAGGGTCCATGGCTGTTTCTTTAAAGAAAAATAATTTGAGTTAGGTCCTTGTTAAAAAAGAGAATTTACAATTAGCCCCGTTTGTAAAAACTAATACTTTTGGGGTTTAAAATTGAATAAATAAATGTCCCGACCTTGAAAATTATGAGGTCAATTCCTAAATTCTCCAAATTATTCAGAGATTCAGGTTTTTAAAGTTTTGAGGTCTAGTTTTTATAAAATTCTCACATTGGCCTCAAATTTGTTAAAATTGTCATTTCGGGTCCTAAGTTTGAAATAATCGGAACTCACAAACCGAAAGGGATTTTAATGTGATTCCAGTTGTAAACTATCACTAAGGTCAGGGGAATATTGGGACAAAAACAGTTTCGAAAAGAAATAAGTATAGGTCCCTTAACTTTTGAAAATCTCATTTTTGTCCCAATTTAAAATAATTGCCTTTAAGGCTTTTAGGGGTCCAATTGTTATGAAATTTGAACCTTGGGTCCAAAATATCATTAAGTTATAGTTAAATAAGTATTTCCAGGTACATGGATTGTATAAGTCCTGGAAATTTCATTTGGGTCCTCAAGTTTAATCTTTTACAATTTGGTCCCTCAATTTTTATAAAATTACTTTCCAAACTCTAAACACTTGGATTTTTGGAATACACTTAAAATATGTTATTTTAAGTCCCTTAAGAGTTAAAATTTCAAATTTCAAATTTCAAATTTCAAAATAAGGGGCTGGTACAGTTTCAAAAATTGCAATGTAGCCCTTAAACTTCTAAAATTTTACAATCTTGTCATTGGGCTTTTAAATGTTGATTTTATTTATCTTAAAACTCTTATTAAAATGTCCAAAAATCATTTTTGAACCTGAGTACTGTCCCAAAACTCACAATTATAGAGGGGTCCCTTAAATTTTATTTTCTTGCAATTAAGTCCACCAACTTTCCATTGTTGCATTTTAAGTTCAAAAATTGAAATTTAATAAATTATGCTCGACTTGTCCAGGTTATAAGTCATATAAAATATGAAATTTAATCAATTATGCTCGACTTGTCCATTCCATACAAGAATTCATCAAATACAACAATAAAGTGTACATGCATGCACCTATTTTTCAATAAATAATATTTTTGAGAAATACTTTAGAATTTTCACAACCTGATACATGAAATCAACATGCAATACATAATATATATATATCTTAAGTGCTCAAGAACAAAATACTACATGCATTTAATAAGAAAACACCTAAAAGTTGGGGAGATTTTTCCACCCACCTTAAAATGGATTGTTGTGAAATAAAAAGGATAATTGAGGTCACTTAGGTCAGCCCCTATGTCAAAAAAATACCAAAAATTAAGAGTTAGAAAATGAGGTAAAAAAATTAAGGAGAAAAAGAAGAAGATGAGAAAATTGGAAATACTACACTTTCCTTGTGTAGTAAGTAAGGTGTGACTAGTAATGGCTTCAAAATGTAGGATTTTGGTCACCCTCAAGGAACCACTTAAGGTCAGCCCCTATTTCACAAAAATGAAAAAAGGGTGCTAAAATTTGAAGAAAATAAGAAGAAGGAGGGAAAAGGGCACTATAGTCCAACATCTTACCTTAAGTCTAATTCTTCAAATTTTTCTTCAAGTCTTGAAGTCCTCTTCAAGATGATGTCACGCTCTTAATATCTTCAAAGTCTTCTAAGTATACCTCAAATCAAAATTCAAACGTATGTTAAGAAGGTGAAAGAGATAAGCTAGGTGACATCAAAATGGATTGAAGATGAAAATTTCCTACCTTGCATGGGATATGGTTCGAATTTTATGAGGAATAAGTAAGAAGAATTCTTGTATTTTTCTTAAGTGTTTGAAGAAAGAAGAGAGTGTTTGAAGATATGAAGAAAGTATTCTTGAAGATATGAAGAAGTGTTTTGAAGATATGTAGAAAGTGTGTTTGAAGATATGAAGAAAGTGTGTTTGAAGATATGAAGAAAGTGTGTTTGAAGATATGAAGAAATGGATGAATATATGCTTAGAGAGATGTTGGGGATTTTAGAGAGAAGTTGGAGAAAATGCTTGAATGATGAATGTGTTGGATGAAAATGATTTTTTTTTTTTTTATAAAACTAGGCCTAATGGCCGAACATTGAGAGAGAGGAGGGAGAGAGGGATCAAGTTTGGTGTCTTACAATTTGTCTCTTGCATGGAGACAAAATGAGAGTCAAATGTATGGGCATAAGATGGGTTTGAATGGAATTTGAGAGGAATGAGGGGAATGTTGGAGATAGTGGGGAATGTTGGGAGATTTAATGATATAAAATTGTAGTATAAGATGATGTGTATAAGTTTTGTATTAATTGTATAATTATACACAAGATGAATACATAAGGTGTATGTGTACAAGAGTTGGATGGTATTTCTACACCAAAATCCTCACTATTGCCGTCCACTTAAGGGCATTTAGGGTATTTCCATATTTTGTTTTCTCCCAAAATTGATGATAATAGATGAATAATATCAATCTCCAAAATAATTAGTGATTTCCTTGATCACTTATAAGTCTCATGATCACTTATTCTAAATCAAATTCTTAATGCTATAAGGTATAAGTCTCTAAAATAAATAGTCTCTTAAAATTCTAAGGTGACTGATAAATGCACAAATAATACTAGTAGTGATCAATCAAGTGATCACTAATGAGAAATAAATTATTAAATGATCATAAATACAAGTAATTGATCAATTAAATAAAATTAATCAAATGCAAAAATTAAAATATTATTAATATTTACCCGTTAAAGTGACGCGGTAAAGTATTCGATAAAATACATAGACGATAAAAGGATCAATTACATGCTCGGAAAATAGGGGGCTTCACATCCTCCCCTCAAAAGAATTTGGTCCCCAAATTCTCTTCAAAATAGCTCTGGATACTGATTCCTCATGTCTTCTTCCATCTCCCACGTTGTGTCTTCGTCTCGGTGGTGGTTCTGACACACCACTTTAACCATCGGAATCTCTCTCTTACGCAACTGACGGATCTGCTGATCAATGATCCGGATCGGCTTCTCGGAGTAGGATAAATTCTCCATCAGAGGAGGAGTGTCACGAGTGATAATATGCTCGGTATCTGGTCGATACTTCTTCAATCTCAATACGTTGAATACATCGTGCATTCCTGCATACTGTGCTGTTAACTCGAGTCGGTAGGCTAACTTCCCGATCCTCTGCAAAATATTGAAAGGTCCAACATATCTCGGACTCAACTTGCCTCCTTTCTTCGGATTGATCAATCCTTTCCGTGGCGAGAGTCTGAGGAATACTTCATCTCCGGTTTCAAATTCCAAATCCTTTCTCCTCTTGTTTGCGTAACTTTTTTGGTGGCTCTGAGCTGTGCGGATCTGTTCCTTGATCAGCTTGACCTTCTCCTTGGCCTCATGAACTAAGTCGACCTTTGGAATCGAGGGCAACTTTCATTTCTCTTTTGGAGTCCATTGGTCGCCCATATAGTGCCTCGTAGGGTGCCATCCTAATCGTGGCCTGATAGCTGTTATTATAGGCGAACTCGGTCAATGGTAAGTGTGAATCCCAACTTTCTTGGAAATCCAACGTGCATGCTCGCATCATATCTTCGCTCAGACTGTCCATCAGTTTGTGGATGTGTTGTTGTGCTAAAACTCAGTGAGGTACCCAATTCCTTGTGCAAGCACTTCCAAAATCCGGAGACAAACCTCGGGTCTCGGTCTGATACTATGTCGATTGGTACTCCATGCAGTCGAATGATTTCTCGAATATAAATCTGCGTGAGTTTCTACAAGCTGACAGTTTTCTTGATGGGTAAGAAGTGTACAGATTTCCTGAGTCGGTCTACGACTACCCATATAACATCATGGCCTCCTCTGGTCCTTGGTAGATCCGTCACGAAGTCCATCGTTATGTGTTCCTATTTCTACTCGGGAATTCTCAACGGTTGTAGTAAACCAAATGGTCGTTGGTGTTACGCTTTTACTAAGCTAATAAGTCAAACATCTCGCAACAAACTCCGCTACCTGGTTCTTCATGTTTACCCACCAATAATTCCGTTTCAAGTCATTATACATCTTGTTTCCTCCAGGATATATAGTGTATTTCGAACGGTATGCCTCTGCTAGGATTCTATTCCTAATCTGCTCGTCACTCGGTACACAAACTCAATTTTGGAATCTGATAATCCCATCTTCATGCACCGAGAATTCTGATCTCTCTCCTTTAAGTATCTTTTCTTCCAGTTTTTGAAGATGCATATATGTCCCCTGTGCTTCCTTGATCTCGGTCAGCAGATCGGGTTTAACCGAAATGTTAGCAGATGAAATCTGAGTAATGGTTCTCGTCGGATTCTAATTGCTCAGCTCTTCTAATGATTTCCACTCTCGAATCATTAGTCGGCTAAACTCGCCTTTCTGCTCAAGGCATCAGCTACTACATTAGCTTTCCCGGGATGGTATTGAATATCAAAGTGATAGTCCTCAATTAACTTCATCCATCTCCGTTTCCTCAGATTGAGGTCTTTCTGAGAGAATAGATACTTCAAGCTCTTGTGATCTGTGAAAACCGTGAATGTTGCTCCGTAGAGATAGTGCCTCCATTTCTTTAACGCGAATACTATCACTACCAATTCCAAGTCATGCGTTGGGTAATTGGCCTCATACGGCTTGAGCTTTCGTGATGCATAAGCAATGACCTTTCCCTCCTGCATGAGCACTTCTCCTAGTCCTTCCTTTGATGCATCACTGTAGACGACAAAGTTTTCTATTCCCCTTGGAAGAGCTAAGACTGGAGCTGTAGAAAGTCATTTCTTCAGCTCTTGGAAACTAGCCTCGCAATTGTCATTCCACTCAAACTTGACTTGCTTCTGGGTTAGTCAAGTGAGTGGTCCTTTTATCTTGGAGAAATCCTTGATAAATCTTCGATAATATCCAGCTAGTCCTAAGAAACTCCTGATCTCCGTTACATACTTGGGTTATTTCCATTCAACCACTGTTTGTACCTTCGATGGATCTACTGCGATCCCATTGTCGGATACTATGTGTTCCAAGAATGCGACTTTACTAAGCCAAAATTCACACTTGCTGAATTTGGCATACAACTTATGTTCTCGTAGTGTTTCCAAAATGATTTTCAGATGACGTTCGTGCTCTTTTCTAGACTTAGAGTATACCAGTATGTCATCAATGAATATCACTTCTGGAACTGATCGAATCCAAATAGGGTCGAAAGTCTCGATGCATCAGATCCATAAATGCTGCTGGTGCCTTAGTCAGACCAAAAGGCATTACTACGAACTCGTAGTGTCCATATCTAGTTTCAAATGAAGTTTTGGAAACGCCTTCTTCTCGGATCTTCTGTTGGTAATATCCTTGTTGTAAATCAAACTTCGAGTACACCGTCGCTCCTTGAAGTTGATCAAACAGTTCGTCAATCCTTGGGAGGGAATATTTGTTCTTGATGGTCACGCTATTAAGACCGCGATAATCTATACACAGTCTTAATGTGCCATCATTCTTCTTGACAAACAATATCGGTGCTCCCCATGGAGACGTACTTGGTGTTTGATAAATGGTTTTATCATGATTTTGATGATTTTGTTTTTATACCAAAACAATGTTTTTAAAGGTTGTCCAAATACTCCTAAATGATTTAAAATGGTTTTAATATTTTCCGGAGTATTTCCTCAAGTTTATTTTCGACAATATTGGACAACACATTTAATGATTTTATGTCAATGGGTTTTTACATTGAAACTATGTTTCTAAATGTTGTCCTAATACTCCCGATTGTTCTAAAATGCTTTTACTATTTTTCAGAGTATTTATTGGAATTTATATCGGACAACACTTTTGTGTTAATGTGTTATTTCATCAAAACCATATTTCTAATGTTGTCCTAAATACTCCCGATCAGTTTAAAATATTTTTACGAATTTTTCGGAGTATTTCTTGAGGTTTATTTTCGACAAAAATCGGACAATATTTCATTTAGGAGAGGTCGGCCAGGTCGACCAAAGAAGCGGCAAATTACACAGGAACAAGTTTTGTGAAACAGAAAACTTGAAACCCACAAAAATGATCAGGGTGACCGGTCCCCATAGTGGGCGACCGGTCGCACCCCAGGGCGACCGGTCGAGCCCCCCAAGGACCGGTCCCCTAATGAATTTTCTTTGTGTAATCTCTTTTTTTTTTTTAACGCGCGACCGGTCGCATCTCTATGTTTTGCCAAAGAAAAATTCGACCGTTTGACAATGACAACATTTCCTTAAATCATGGAGTTGATTTCTAACAGCTCTTTTCTTCAATTGTCTTGCAATTTGTTACAGAATTCAAGTCCCCAAGAGGAGCCTATCATTTACAAGACATCTCCTATAAATAGAGGAAGATTTGAAGCACAACAACAAGAGATAACAATACAACACAACAAGATATACTCAAGCAAACACTTGGTCTTATATTGTCATTATTCTTGTTGTAATTTGTCTAGCTTATCACTTTCACATTCTTGAGGTCTAGGCCATTCTTGATTACACTTGCACTCCATTGTATAATTTATTATCGAGTTGTAATCTTGAATTTTTGGGTAATCATTCAACACAAGATATCCTTGTGAGTGTTCTTGTGGTAAGAACACACTTGGGTGATCTAGGTGTTAGGTGTAAGAAGATTTTGCTAATCTTCTTGTCGAGGTGTTGAAGAATTTGGTATTCTTCAAGGTTGAAGATTGTGGTAATCTTCACAAGGTGCCGTTGGAGATTGTGGTAATCTTCAAGAGAGATTGTGGTAATCTCAAAGGTGGTGTTGAAGAAGAGTGTGGTGCTCTTCAAGGTGATGTTGCAAGGTGTTGTATTAATTTTGGTAATTAATAAAATCTTTTTTCTTTTTGAAATCCATCCCGGACATACTGGGGTGGTAGAGGATTAGGCCCTACGTGGGTTGAACCTTTATAAATCGACGTGTGTTGTTTACATTCCGCACCTTCTATATCGTCTTGGCCTGTTTTGTTCGAAAAAGAGGGTAAAATCGAAAAGATTGAGATAATCTATTCACCCCCCTAGATTATCGTAGCCGCTTGGACTTATAAGTGGTATCAAAGCCAAACTCTTTGGCAAACTCGTTTCACATCGCAAGTGAAGAGGAACGATTGTCAAGCATATGAAAAAGAATCAAGTTCCTATGCATGTTAGTAATATTACTTGCTTTTATTGCGGTAAAAAGGGTCATACGGTAAATACTTGTCGGGCTAGAAATAGCTCTAATTATTGTTGGAGACCTAAACGTCTCAAGACTAATCCCAAAGGACCCAAGCACTTGAGGGTACCACAAAACAATGTCATTTTAGGTACCCGGTGGATTAATAATCGAAGAAAATTCATGCCGCCAAGGAGACATCAAATGAACATCTCATTTGATCAATGGTGAAAATATTTTCAACAAAGTAAATTACCAAGAAGAGGATATAATCAAAAATGGGAAGGACACAATCCTTGGAAATGGCAAAGACATCATCAACAAGATGATTTTCCAAGAGAGAGACATTATCAACAATGGGGAGGACATAATCCTTGGAAATGGAGCAATAGGAAAAGTTATCATCAACAAAATGACTTTCAAAAGGGAAGATACCATCAACAATGGGAACGACACAACCCATGGAAATGGCAAAATTGGTAAATCGTATCTCCCTATTTAAATATGCATTTTTGTTTTTTTATGCATATTTTTATTTGTATCTAAATTGCAAAATGGGTTTTCATATTTCTTAAAAAATTTAGGTCTTCAATATATTTGTGAGTTTCAAAATATTTTTTTTTTAAAAAAAGACCTTGCATGATGTTTTTAAAACTCTTGAGCATTTGCTTTAACTATTATGTTTTATAATCTCCCTTGGATTCTCTTGGCACAAGTATACTTATGTCATACATTGTTTTTATCCTACACTTGTATCATGTTGCTTTGTGTTAGAGTTGTTTAAGATATATGTAGGATATATATTTCGTCATTCTCTTCAAGAGATGTTTTAAATATCGAGATACGCTCATTATTGTTATTCATATCATAGACTCGATACATGTTGTGCCATATGCTTATGTGCCATTAAGAGGATGTTTTTTTTTTTTTTAAAAAAGGCATTATTTGATATAGCTTGTTTTATCCTAGATTTGTAAAGGATTATATTTTGTTTTGATAAAACAATTGATCTACTAAGTTATGCATTTTATTGCACATATAAATGCCACTATTCTTGGATACTTATGTCAAACCTCTTGTTCATATGATTCTTGTAAATAAGGTCTCAACTATGTGCTCTCTTATTGTCAAATTTCAAAAGAGACCTTATGTAGCTTTCTTAAGCTTATTTGAACTTGAATGATTTATTAGACTCTTGTTGATGCATAGTATGTGGTGCTTAAAATAGTGTATCTATTATTCGATATTACTATGCTCGTGTACAAAATATCTTGTTAAGATTTTGCAGAAATTTGTGATATTTCGCAACAAGTTTGATGAACAAGACAAGGTTAGTAGCTCAATGATATTGTCAAGAAGAAGGTAATAATTTTGATGTAATATTTGCACTCATAGCATATTTAGAAGTTATTTGCACTTTACTTGCCCATTCTTGTTTTGAGAAAATTTCAAGCTTTACCAAATGGATGTTAAATCCAATTTTCTAAATGGTTTTATTCAAATAGAAGTCTATCGGAGTTTAAAATTCTTAGGCCAAATGATTTTTATAAAAAGGTCTTGTACGGTTGATACAAGTACCCCGTATATGGTTTGATAGACTTAGCTATTTTTGCAAAATAATTTTACAAAAGGTAAAGTTGATACTACACTTCTTGTTTTGAAAAAGGGCAAGGTTGTTTACTTGTGCAAATTTATGTTGATAATATTTTTGGTGCTACTAATAAATATTTGTGCAAGATTTTTTTTAAGTCAATGCAAGGTGAACCTAAGATGATCATGATGAGGGAAGCTCAAATTTGATCATTGGAATTCAAGTTCAACAATGCCAAGAAGGTGATTATATTCCACACTAAAAAGAAGAAGTGAGGCATTGAAGAAGAAAGAACCATTTCAACCTATATAGCCACAAATGTGAAAATTGACAAAGGTTGAGGTAGGCATGTTGATTGACAAACGAATTCGAGGTATGTTTATTCGTTTATTACTCCTTAGACTCGACATTCTATACGCCTTATGTCTATATGCTCGACTTAAAACAATCCCAACGAATCTCTTTAATGTGCCATTAAAAGAAATTTTCAAATATTTGTAAGGCACTTTTTCTTATGACTTGGTGTATCCAAAGTCTTGAAACGTTATTATTTTCCGGGATAACAAGTCCGATGATAATAATTTTTCAAAATAATGGTTCGTCATAATCGAACTAAACATATTGAGATTCGATATTGTTTTAAGGGATTGCATGTTTAACAAAAACTTGAGATGTGTTTAATTCCGTCTCAAGGATAACCCACACACTTTTTAATCGCTCACCGCCAAGTATTTTACCTCATTTCGAGCTTGATTATGACAGAATGTATATTGAATGAGGTCTATGTTTGCATTTTGCACGTTTTCAAAACTTAGGGTCGAAAAATCGGATTTTTGGATCAAATTTCGGAATTTCAAAACAGAACAGAACCAGTGGGCTGCCAGGGTAGGGGCTGACCGGTCGCCCACTAGCTCGACCGGTCACCCTATGCCTGACCGGTCGCCCACAGCTTAAGATTGGTTAAAACCATCTCTGTTCTTGTATTTTGGCAGTTTAAGGTTTTTCCTCTCTATTTCGTCCCCTTTGCAAATTTCACATACATTTCACTTCAAAAGTGTTTTATTACATACATTTCATATCTTGGATGTATTTAGGCTCGATTATCATCATCATTGCTTGTCTTTACCGATTAGATGGTAAGAATTCTACTTCCTTATCTCAATTGGGTTGAACCCTTGAAAACTTGGCCTATATGTATTTTCTTGATGAAATTTGTATATGTTTGTGATGAGATTATATTTATGATATATTGTATTGTGTTTAAACTGATTTGGTGATGAAAAACTTGGCTTGATTACATTTACAAGGGCTATATATATCTTCTTTAATTTTTGACGCCCGCCAAGTGTTCGATAATATGTCCCAATGAAAAATTCATCACCTACATGATGCTCTCGATTTCAAAAGCCTTGTATATTTATAGAGATCATGTTTTGCAAATCAAATGAGTTTTCTTAAGCTTCTACAAGTCGTATGATCGACTCTTTCCTCCTATTTGGTCTATAAGCTTCAATGTTCAAATAGCTCGATACATCGGTTTAGTTACGCACTTTGATATGATTATATGTTGTTTTTATCGTGCTAACATTCTTTTTGATGATTCCAAAGGGGGAGAAACATGTTATAAGTTTATTAGCTCATAGAAGCTAAGTTAAGCTAAACAAAAGAAGCTATAAGCTATGGCTTCCTAAAGCCATAAGTTGTGCATTATACTTAGTCCAATTGTTGTATGATGGACTTATATACTTGTCTAATGATGTTTTGTTGACAGGGGTTTAAAATGGGTTTTTACATCCAAACTATATTTCTAATATTGTCCTAAATACTCCCGATTGGTTTAAAATGTTTTTACTAATTTTTCGGAGTATTTCTTGAGGTTTATTTTCGACAAAAATCGGACAACATTTCATTTTTGAGGTCAACCGGTCACCCTAGAGGACAACCCGTACCTGAACGCGTTTTATACTTGAAAACAGAGAACATGCTGAGGGTGTCAACCTGTGTGTCAACCTGTATGTCAACCGGTATGGTCGACTGGTGCCGTCGACCGGTCGACCGGGGTGTCGACCGGTGTCTGGGAGCAAACTTGAAACAGAACCTCCTGGACACGTTTTTGGGTTTTCTTCAACCGGCTGGACACATGGACGACCGGTCGGACCCCCCGTCGACCGGTCGCCCTGTGTAAATGTTTATTCTCATTTTCAAACGTCTATTTGTGCGCGACCGATCGCCCTCAAGTTTGACAGCAAAATTCTGACCGTTGTGCAGCAGGCGGATTTTCCCTAAATTGTGGGATTGATTTCTAACAACTATAATCTTGATTTTAATTGCAATTTTTTTGTAGATATCAGATTCCAAGAGGAGCCTATCAAGTATCAATCATCTCCTATAAATAGAGGAAGGTTTGAAGCACAAAAACAAGTGAGAAAACTACAACACAACATGATACACTCAAGAATACACTTGTTCTTACATTGTCTTATTTCTTGTTGTAATTTGCCTAGCTATTCACTTTCACGTTCTTGAGGTCTAGGCTTTTCTTGATTACACTTGCACTCTATTGTATTATCAATTATCGAGTTGTAATCTTGAATTTGGGTAATCATTCAACACAAGATATCCTTGTGAGTGTTCTTATGGTAAGAACATACTTGGGTGATCTAGGTGTTAGGTGTAAGAAGATTGTGGTAATCTTCTTGTTGAGGTGTTGAAGAATTTGGTATTCTTCAAAGTTGAAGATTGTGGTAATCTTCACAAGGTGCCGTTGGAGATTGTGGTAATCTTCAAGAGCAATTGTGGTAATCTCAAAGGTGGTGTTGAAGAAGAGTGTGGTGCTCTTCAAGGTGTTGTTGTAAGTTGGTGTTGTATTAATTTTGGTAATTAATAAAATCTTTTTTCTTTTTGAAATCCATCCCGGATATACTGGGGTGGTAGAGGATTAGGCCCTAGGTGGGTTGAACCTTTATAAATCGACGTGTGTTGTTTATATTTCGCACCTTTATTATTGTCTTTGAGCATTCGGTTCGAAAAAGAGGGTAAAATTGAAAAGATGGAGATAATCTATTCACCCCCCTCTAGATTATCGTAGCCGCTTGGACTTACAATGTCCACAAAAAAATGCAATTAAAATGAAGATTATAGCTGTTAGAAATCTACCCCATAATTTAGGGAAAAGTTGTCTGCTGCACAACGGTTAGAATTTTGTTGTCAAACAATAGGGCGACCGGTCGTGCAAAAATAGACGTTTGAAAATGACACCACAATTTTACACAGGGCGACTGGTCGACAGGGGGTCCGACCGGTCGACACTGTGTCCAGCCGGTCGAGGCCTTCACAAAACAAGTTCAGGAAGTTTTGTTTCAAGCAATTATTCCCAGACACCGGTTGACCCTGGGGCGACCGGTCGACGTCATTGTTTTACGCCCAGGTCGACTGGTCGACCTCGTCATTTTTATTTGCATTGCATTTTCTGTTTCAAAATATATCTTCAGGTACGGGTTGCCCTAGGGCGACCGGTCTAACGCGAAACGGAAGTGTTGTCCAATTTTTATCGAAAATAAACTTCAAAAAATACTCCAAAAAAATAGTAAAAACATTTTATATCGATCGGGAGTATTCGGACAACATTTAGGAACATTGTTTTGATGTAAAAACACATTAACACAAAATCATTAAAAGTGTTCTCCAATTTTTGTCGAAAATAAACTTGAATAAATACTCCGAAAAATTAGTAGAAACAATTTAAATCATTTAGGAGTATTTGGAAAACATTTAAAAACATTGTTTTGGTATAAAAACAAAATCATCAAAATCATGATAAAAACATTTATCTAACAAACTCCCCCTTTTTGATGATTGAAAACCATAACAATTTAAAGAGGTCGATTTAGAAAACAAAACAATTTTACCAGTTAAAAATTGAACTATCCGTTGTGAGCGACAACATTCCACGCAATATAATCACAAGGTTGGGAGTATAGATATACAAAAACATTTAACAAAAGCTCCCCTATCAACATGCACAACAAGAGTCATATAGAAGCAATCAACCAAAAGCTAAAAGCTCAGTTTTTACATTTTGAGCTTAAGTATCAAGAGCTTATAAGCTCCCCCTGTCAACAAAACATCATTAGACATGTATATGAGTTCATAATGCATCAAATGGACTAAGTATGATCCACAACTTTTGGCTTTTAATAGCCACAACTTATAGCTTCTTCCGTAGAGCTTATCTTAGCTTCTTTGAGCTAAAGAGCTTATAACTTGTTTCTCCCCATTTGGAATCATCAAAAAGAATGTTAGCGCGATAAAAATATCATATATCCATATCAAAGTGCGCAACTTAACCGATTTATCGAGCTATCTAAACATTGAAGCTTATAAACCAAATAAGAGGGAAAAGTCGATCATATGACTTGTACAAGCTCATGAAAACTCATTAGATTTGCAAAACATGATCTCTATAAATATATAAGACATTTAAAAATGAGAGAACCATGTAGGTGATGAATTTTTCATAGAAACATTTTGTCGAACACTTGACGTGCGTCAAAAATTGAAGAAGATATATATAACCCTTGTAAATGTAATCAAGCCAAGTTTTTTATCACCAAAAGCAATATTACAAATATCATCCAACAACAATTAATAATCTCATCATAAACATATACGAATTGCATCAAGAAATATAAGCCAAGTTCTCAAGGGTTCAACCCAATTGAGATAAATAGGTAGGATTCTTACCATTTAATCGGTAAAGATGAGCAATGATGATGATAAACGAGCATAATGAAGTCCAAGATATAGAATTAATGCATGAAAACAAATTTGAAGTGAAATTTGTGTGCAAATGTCAAAGGAGACGAAAAATGAACCAAAAGAGCTAAAATGGTTAAGTGTAAGAACAAAAACGTTTTTATCACAAAAATAGCTCTGGGCAACCGGTCGGAGCTGAGGGCGACTGGTCGAGGGCATGGCCGACTGGTTGGCCTCAGCCCAGACCGCCCACTGGTTCATTCTGTTTTGCAAAATTCGAAGTTTGAACCAAAAATTCGATTTTTCGCCCCTAACTTTTAAAAACGTGCAAAATGCAAACGTAAATCTCATTCAATAAGCATTATATCTAACTAAACTCGAATAGAGGTAAAAGACTCGACGGTTAGCGATTAAGAATAAATGTCCGCGAGTTATCTTCAGACGAAAATAAACACATTTCAATTTTTTGTTTTTAGAAACGCAATCCCTTAAAAAATGATATCGAATCTCAATATGTTTAGTTCGATTATGACAAACCATATTTTGAGAAATTATAATCACCGGACTTGTTATCCCGAAAAATATGAACGTTTTAAAATTTTGGATATACAAGCCATAAGAAGAAGCGCCTTTCAAATATTTGAAAATTTCTTTTAACGGCACTTTAATGAGATTCGTTGGGATTGTTTTTAAGTCGAGCATATAGACATAAGGCAAAAAAAATGTCGAGTCTAAGGAGTAGTAAACGTAACTAAACATACCTCGAACTTGTTTGTGTATCAATATGCCTTCCTCAACCTTTGTCAATCTTTACATTGGTAGCCATAGAAGTTGAGATGGTTCTTCCCTCTTCAATGCCTAACTTCTTCAAAGGTTTTATTGTATACTTTGATTGTGAAATATAATCACATTCTTGGCATTGTTTAACTTGAAGTTTAAGGAAGAAATTGAAATCCCCATCATGCTTATCTCAAGTTCACCTTGCATCAACTTAGAAAATATCTTCTTCTTGACAATACCCTTGAGCTACTAACCTTGCCTTGATCATCAAGTTTGTTCCGAAATACCATAAATTTCTGCAAAATATTAACAAGATATCTTGCACAAGAGCATAGTAATATCGAATAATAGAGACACTATAATAAGCACCACATACTATGCCTTTAAAAAATCATCAAGAGTTTAATAAAACATGTAAGTTCAAATATGCTTATAGAAAGCTATAAAAGGTCTCTTTTGAAATTTTTAAAAATCCAAGAGCATATAGTTGAGACCTCATTTAAAAGAAGTATTTGAACAAGAGCTTTGGCAAAGTAAACAAGAATAAGGACATGGATATGTGCAATCAAATGCATAATTAAAGAGAAGGATACAAATCAAATGTTTTATCAAATAAAATATAATTCTTTACAAGTCTTGGGTAAAACAAGCTTTTTCGAATAGTGCCTTTCAAAAATGGAAATATCCTCTGGCACTTGAATGAAATACTTTAAATTGTCTTGAAAAGCAAGCACATAGACAAATGGCAAATATATATCGAGTCTATGAGATGAATAACAATGATGAGCGTACCTCGATAGTTTATGTCACTCTTGACATATTATGACATAGATGGTCATATATATCCTGCATAATTCTTAAACAATTTTTGCACAAAATATAATGGTAAAAGTGTAGGCTAAAGCAATAAAAGATGTCACAAGTATGCTTATGCTATGTAAATCCATAAGAGATAATAGAACATTTTAGTCTAAGTAAATGCACAAGAGTTTCAAAAACAACATGCAAGGTCTCCTTTTCAAAAGATTTTAAAAACACAAATATTTATTGAGACCTTAATTTAAACATAAATATTTGAAAACTCATTTTGACAATTAAGGCACAAATAAAAACATGCAAAATAAAATGCATATTAAAATAGGGAGATATGGTTTACCAATTACGCCATTTCCATGGGTTGTGTCTTTCCCATTGTTGATAGTGTATTCCTTTTGGAAATTCATTGTGATGTTGTCTTATCAAATGAAAAGGTCATTTGATGTCTTCTTGGCGGTATGAATTTTATTTGATTGTTATTCCGCCGGGTACCTAATATGACATTGTTTTGTGGTACCCTCAAGTGTTTGGGTCCTTTGGGATTAGCTTTGAGACTTTTAGGCCTCCAATAATAATTAGAGCTATTTGTAGCCCGACAAGTATTAGCCGTGTGACCCTTTTTACCACAATAAAAATAAGTAGTAATTCTAGGAGCATAATGACCAACATGCATAGAGACTTGATTCTTTTTCATATAATTGACAACATTAGGCTTATGATCAAGTTCTAGTTTCAAATTATCACAATTATGAACATCAACAATTTTGGTCATTTTATTGGTACTCAAGTTGAATTTTGATAAATCCTTTTTCATGCAATTAATATCCTCAATAATAGTACTATTTTCTTTTTCAAGGTTTCTAACCTTATCAAGAGTGGTGGTGTGAGCACATGATAGTGATTCATAAGAAGTAAATAAACTATCCTTATCATTTTTCAGAACATTGAATTCTTTTTTCAAATTTTTGTATTTAACAAGTAAGCTTTGGAATTCATTTTGAAGCTCATCAAAATCATTTTGGAAATCACTATAATCATTTTGTAAGTCATTATCATAGGAAGTAGAAGGTTTAGAACTTACCTCTTTTTCTTCTTCGAAGCCCATAAGACACCGTTCATTTTCATCGTCGTCAGAAGTTGTAGGAAGCTCATCCCATGTTGTTGGGTTTGATGTTGTATCCATTTGAGAAGTAGATGCTTTTGAGTTGCTCCTTTCATTTGCATATACTTCTTCTAATTTTCTCCATACTTCATGTGCCGATTTAATTCCGACAATATGATCAAATTCCAAAATGGTAAGTGAACAATAAATAATATTAAGAGCTTTACCATTTAAGGAGATGATTTTCTTCTCTTTATCATTGAGCTCCTTGAGGACTTTGGAGGTGTGAGGTGTGTCTTTTATCGAATGGATTCTCCATTAATAACTGTGTTCCAAATATCGAACCCGCAACCTTGTAGATAGCATTCCATTCTTTCTTTCCAAAATGTATAACTTTTGGAATCAAATAGTGGTGGCTTGGTGGTGGAGGATCCGGTAAGGTATACTTCATTCGTAGCCAATGATCGTTCCTCTTTACTCGCGATGTGGAATGAGCTTGCCAAAGAGTTTGACTCTGATACCACTTTTAAGTCCAAGCGGCTACAATAATCTAGAAGAAGGGTGAATAGATTATCTCTATTTTCTCGATTTAGCCCTCTTTTTCGAATCAAACAAGCCAAGACAACAGTAAAGGTGCGGGAAGTAAACAACACGCATCGATTTATAGAGCTTCACCCCACTTAGGGACTACGTGCTCTACCACCCCAGTATATCCGGGATGGGTTTCGAAAAAGAAAAAGAATTTTATTAATTACCACAATTAAGACAACAACACCTTACAACATCACCTTGAAGAGCACCACACTCTTCTTCAACACCACCTTGGAGATTACCACAATATCCCTTGAAGATTACCACAATCTTCCTTCAACGGCACCTTGTGAAGATCACCACAATCTTCAATATTGAAGAACACCAAATTCTTCAACACCTCAAAGAGCACCACACTCTTCAATAAAAAGATTACCACAATCTTCTTGCACCTAACACCTAGATCACCCAAGTGTGTTCTTACCACAAGAACACTCACAAGGATATCTTGTGTTGAATGATGACCACAAAAATTCAAGATTACAACTCTATAATGAACAATACAAATTAGAGTGAAAGTGTAATCAAGAATTAAATCCTAGACCTCAAGATGTGAAAGTGTAAGACCTTAGGCTATTACAACAAGAATATGGAAGTAGAAGAACAAAAGTGTTTGCTTGAATGTATCTTGTTGTGTTGTAATATTCTCTCTTACTGTGTTGTTTCAAATCTTCCTCTATTTATAGGAGACGATTGATCAATGATAGGCTCCTCTTGGTGACAGATCTCTACAAAAAAAATGCAATTAAAATGAAGATTATAGCTGTTAGAAATCAACCCTATAATTTAGGGAAAAGTTGTCTGCTGCACAATAGTTAGAATTTCGCTGTCAAACAATAAGGCGATCGGTCGCGCACCAATAAATGTTTGAAAATGACACCACAATTTTACACAGGGTAACCGGTCGACGGGGGGTCCGACCGGTCGACCCTGTGTCCAGCCGGTCGAGGCCTTCAAAAAACAAGTTTAGGAAGTTCTGTTTCAAGCAATTACTCCCAGACACCGGTCGACCCTGGGGCGACCGGTCGACGCCACCGGTTGACACTCAGGTCGACCGGTCAACCTCATAATTTTTATTTCCGTTGCGTTTTCTATTTCAAAACATATCTTCAGGTACGGGTTGCCCTATAGGGCGACCGATCCAACGCGAAACGGAAGTGTTGTCCAATTTTTATCGAAAATAAACTTCAAGAAATACTCCGGAAAATTAGTAGAAACAATTTAAATCATTTAGGAGTATTTGGACAATATTTAAAAATATTGTTTTGGTATAAAAACCAAATCATCAAAATCATGATAAAAATATTTATCTAACAATCCTTCACCGTGTCTTTATTCTTTGCCCGCAAAAGCATCTTCCCTGTTTGTGCCAACAATCATTGGCAGTATGCCTCGGTTTCTGGCAATGTGCACACACTTGACCCGGCTTTCCCTGTACCGGTCCTTTCCATTTATCCGCCTTATTAACTGGTCCCTTCTAAAACATAGCAGGCTGCTTAGATGGTTGTCCCACAGCTGTCCTTTTGAGACTGTTTGATGGCCTACTCTGCTGAATCTGTCCAATACGGTGTTAGATAAATGTTTTTATCATGATTTTGATGATTTTGTTCGAGTTTGTTCAAATGAGTTTTTAAACCAAAACAATGTCCCTAAATATTGTCTAAATACTTCCGACCGTCTTAAAATGTTTTTACTATTTTTCGGAGTATTTTTTGGAGTTTATTTTCGATAAAAAATTGGACAACACATTTGTTTCAGGCTCGACCGGTCGCCCTATAGGGCAACCTGTACCTGAGTTGAGTTTTGAAACAGAAAATGGGACGTAAGAAAAATGGGGGAGGGCGACCGGTACCTGGGAGCATCCCTTTTGGTTCTGTCTTCTCTGTTTCGTATTTTCTTCAACCCCAATCGGTCATAGTCAAGGGCGACCAGTCGCACCCTACTCCGACCGGTCCCCTGTATAAAATTTGCTGAAATTCAATTTCAATCTTATCTCTGCGCGACCGGTCGCACCCCTTGTTTATCATCAAACTATCCGTTGCATTTTCGAATTTTTTCCTATTTTGTGGGATTGATTTCTAACAGCTATATTGATGATTTTAAATGGTTTCTTTTGCAGCAAATCACTCCCCAAGGAGGAGCCTATGTCTGGAAATGAAAGCCAAGTCCTCTCCTATAAATAGAGGCTTCATTCAAGCAATAAGACACAACACTCTACACAAGCAAAGAGCAATCAAGCAAACATTTTCATATATCTTGTTGTATTAGCCTTAGCACTTTCACTTGCACAAATTTGAGGTCTAGGCTTTCAATTCTTGATTACACTTGTACTCATATTGTATCAATCATTATTGAGTTGTAATCTTGATTTTGGTCATCATTCAACACAAGACATCCTTGTGAGTATTCTTGTGGTAAGAATACACTTGGGTGATCTAGATGATAGGTGTTTGAAGGTTGTGGTAATCTTCAAAGGTGTTGTAAGTGGATTGTGGTAATCCTCAAGGTGGTGTAAGAGGGTTGTGGTAATCTTCAAGGTGTTGTATTAATTTTTGGTAAATTAATAAAATCTTTTTTTCTTTTTGAAATCCATCCCGGATATACTGGGGTGGTAGTAGATTAGGCCCTAGGTGGGTTGAACTACTATAAATCGACGTGTGCTATTTACTTTCCGCACTTAGCATTTCATCTTTGCTTGAGTTTCACGAAGAAGAGGGCAAAATCTGAAAAACCGGGATAATCTATTCACCCCCCCTCTAGATTATAGTAGCCACTTGGACTAACAAGTGGTATCAAAGCCAAACTCTTTGGCTAGCTCATTCCGAGTAAAGAGGAAAGATCCATGGCTACATATGATGCTCATCTTACCACCGGCGCCTCCACCAACAAGCCACCACTATTCGACGCTAACAACTACGCATTTTGGAAAGACCGTATGGAGTGCTTTCTACAAGGGTGTGGGTTCGACATTTGGAATGTGGTCATTGAAGGAGTTGATCAACCAACCAAGAAATCGGAGGATGGCACCTCGACTCCTAAACCTTTCAAGGAGTTCGATGAAAATGACAAAAAGGCTTTCTCTCTAAACGGTAAGGCCTTAAATATTTTGCATTGTTCTCTTACGGCTACCGAGTATAATCGCATAAGAGGCATAAAGTCGGCACATGAGGTTTGGGAAAAATTGGAGACAATTTATGAAGGGACTAAGAAGGTCAAGCAAGCAAGAATGACCATGCTTGTTAAAGACTTTGAAAACTTTAACATGCATGATGGTGAAAGCATCTCCAAGATGGTGGAAAGGCTTGATAATATTGTCAATCCACTTGTGGCCCTCGGTAAAGTCATCTCCGAAGAAGACAAGGTGACTAAGGTATTGAATGCTCTTCCCGGCTCATGGTCCGAAAAAGTAACGGCAATCACGGAGGCACAAAACCTTGAGACACTCAAGTTTGACGAGCTTATTGGAAACCTCCTCACCTATGAAGTCTACCTCAAGGAGAGGAAAAATTCCAAACCATCCATAAATCCATCGGGTATGGAAATTATTCCTAAAGGTCTTGCTTCTTTTTCTAATAATGCATACTATGATAATGATGATGATGAGGAGGAGACGGCCGCACTTGTTCGAAAATTTGCAAAATTTGTGAATAAAAATAAAGCAAGAAAACCAAGAGATAATGCTTGCTTTAAATGCAGAAAACCCGGGCACTTCATTGCCGATTGCCCAAAGCTCGATGAAGAGGAGCAAAAGAAAAGGAAGCCTTTTACGAAAATGAAGGCTCTAAATGCGGAGGTCAAAATGTGGGATGAACTACTCGAAACAACCGATGAGGAAGGAGAAACCAAACACAGTCTCATGGCCATAGACGATGAAAACAATGAGGTACTCTCTAATTCTTCTACTTCCTCCATATTTGATGACTTGCAATGTGATTTTGATGAATTGCAAATTGAGTTTCAAAATTTAATTGTTAAATACAAAAATTTGAAAAAGGAGCATAAGGAGCTTAAGGTTGAAAAAGAAAAATTATTTACCTCTTATGAATCTCTAGACAAAGCTCATGCTCTTACTCTTACTAGAGTTCACTCTCTTGAAACCGAAAAGGAATCGCTCATAAAAGATATTGAATGTTTGAAAAATGATGTGCATCGTTTCAACATAAGCACAGATAAAGTCACAAAAATTTTAGATGCACAAAGAGGTGAGCATTCCAAATTGGGACTTGGTTATAAGCCATTTCAAAGTGTTTTTAAGAAAAATAACCAAGGTCCGACTTTTGTACGTGCTAATAGTTATAATACTCCTACTTGTTTTTATTGTGGCAAAGTTGGACATTATGCTAATAATTGCAAATTGAGAAATAGCTCTAGACATGTTTGGAGACCCAAAGGTCTCAAGACTAACCCCCATGGACCCCAAAATTATAGGGTACCTAAAAGAAATTCTTTTGTAGGCAATAGGGGCTATAACAACAATGGAAGATTCAAAATGGCTCGTGGACAGCGGATGTTCATGCCATATGACCGGGAGGAAAGAACTTTTTACCAACATCAAGCTCCAAGAAGAGGGTATGGTCATGTTCGGCAATGGGAAAGGAAGAATTCTTGGAAATGGAGAAATTGGTAACTCTTCTTTCTCTCTTAGTAATGTTCATTTAGTAGAAGAGCTTAAGTTTAATTTGATAAGTGTTAGCCAACTTTGTGATTCAAATTATAATGTTTCCTTCAATAAAGAAAAATGCCTTATACTTAAAAATGATGAAATTATTTGTGAAGCAAATAGAAAAGGCAATCTTTACAAAATTTGTACAAGTGATTTGGTTAGTCAAAATGTTTCTTGTTTAGTCGCCAATAATGATTTAACTAGTTTATGGCATAGGCGACTTGGACATGTTGGATACAAGAATTTGAAAAATATTTACAAAAACCAACATGTGAAAGGACTACCCAAATTGAATTTTGAAAATCTTGGCTTATGTGACACTTGTCAAAAGAACAAATTAGTTAAAAGTAGTTTTAAGCCCAAAAATGAAATTTCCACAACCAAACCCCTACAATTGCTTCACCTTGATTTGTATGGGGATATTGGTACGGCAAGTCTAAGTGGAAAACATTACACTTTTGTTATTGTCGATGATTTTTCTAGATATACTTGGGCTCTTTTTCTTACAAATAAAAGCGATGTCGTTAATGAGTTTGTTAAGTTGTGTAGACTCATTGAAAATGAAAAGGAAGACACTATTAAGTCTATTCGTAGCGATCGAGGTGGAGAATTTGATGGTGAATTTAGAGTCTTTTGTGAAACCAAAGGATATGCTCATAATTTTTCGGCTCCAAGGACACCGCAACAAAATGGAGTAGCCGAAAGGAAAAATCGGACACTACAAGAGATGAGTCGATCCATGCTCAATGAATTTTCACTTCCAAAATATTTTTGGGCCGAAGCCGTAAGTACCGCTTGCTATGTCATTAATCGAGTTTATATTCGTCCTAAAATGAATAAAACTCCATATGAGCTTTGGAAAGGTAGAACTCCAAATATTAGTTATTTCAAGATATTTGGTTGTAAATGCTTTATTTTGAATACCAAGGATCAATTGGACAAACTTGATCCTAAGGCCGATGAAGGGATATTTATGGGATATTCAACAAAAAGTAGAGCATATCGGATTTACAATAAGACTAGTGGAGTTGTTGAAGAATCCATCCATGTCAAATTTAATGAAGCTTCGGGTGTTGAAAGAATACCTAATGATGAAAGTGATGAAGAGGATATTATTGAACAAATTGTTCAAGTTGATGATCAACCATCCACATCAAACGATCAACCGTCCACTTCAAATGGTCCTCAAGAAGATAGAGGTGATACCTCGGATCTTCCCGTTGCATTAAAATTTAAGGGAGATCACCCAAAAGATCTTATTATTGGTGATCCCCTTGACAAAGTGATGACCCGGAGAAAATTTGCCGAGAAAGCTATTATTTCTCAAAAGAGCCTAAGAATGCTAAGGAGGCCATTGAGGGTGAGGATTGGTTCTTAGAGATGCAAGAGGAGTTAAATCAATTTAAAAGAAATGATGTATGAGAATTGGTACCTTGTCCTCCATCTCAAACTATTATTGGTACAAAATGGGTATTCCGGAACAAACTTGATGATCAAGGCAACATTGTTCGAAATAAGGCAAGGTTAGTAGCTCAAGGGTATTGTCAAGAAGAAGGTATTGACTATGATGAAACTTTTGCACCCGTAGCACGTTTAGAAGCTATTCGTATTTTACTTGCCTATTCTTGTTTTAAAAACTTCAAACTTTACCAAATGGATGTTAAATTCGCTTTCTTAAATGGTATTATTCAAGAAGAAGTCTATGTAAAACAACCTCCGGGGTTTGAAAATTTTTCTAGGCCTAATGATGTTTATAAACTTAAAAAGGCCTTGTATGGTTTAAAGCAAGCACCTCGTGCATGGTACGATAGACTTAGCTCTTTTCTTTTGCAAAATGGCTTTATAAGGGGTAAAGTTGACACAACTCTCTTTGTTTTTGAAAAAGGACAAGATTGCTTACTTGTGCAAATTTATGTTGCTGATATTATCTTTGGTGCTACTAATGATTCTTTGTGCAAGAAATTCTCTAAATCGATGCAAGGAGAATTTGAAATGAGTATGATGGGGGAGCTCAACTTTTTTCTTGGACTCCAAATTAAGCAATGCCAAGAAGGCATATACATTTCACAATCAAAATATACAAAAGAACTTTTGAAAAAGTTCGGCATTGAAGAAGGAAGAACCGTTTCTACTCCCACTACTACAAAAAAGATGATAGACACCGGTTTTAAACCGGTGTCTATTAGTAAACCAACCGGTGTTAAAGCCACTGGTGTTAAAAGTCTGCACTTTATGACACCGGTTCAAAACCGGTGTCTTTTCCTTCAACGACACCGGTTCAAAACCGGTGTCTTTTAGTAACAATAACCGGTGTTAAAGCCACTGGTGTTAAAAGTCTAACATTTTTGACAACGGTTTAAAACCGGTGTCTTTTCCTTCAACGACACCGGTTTAAAACCGGTGTCTTTTCTTTGAAAGACACCGGTTTTAAACCGGTTTCTTTGAGAAAAATTATCCACTTTCTAATGTTAAAAATTTATGTATTTGACACCAGTTTTTAAAACCGGTGTCTTTTGATGTTTTTAGAAGTGGTTTTAAAAGGGTTGTTTATTTACACAAAAACACCGGCCTAAAACTGCAAAATAACCATATAAATAAATAATTCATCATGAACTCCAATTCTAACAACCATCATAAGTGCACTACCAACAACCAACAAAAAGACTATATAATTCAACTAAATCACAAAATCCATATGATCCAACAACAAAAATATACAATTAAACATGGAATGTTTGACTTGTTCAGTTCACCCACATAGTATTTCTCCAACATTGCCCAAGCATCGTGGTTGTGCCCGACATCATCAAACTCGTCTGTTACGTCCTTCCTGAAGTAAGAATATCAAATAAAGATCATTAGTTTGTGCTAACAGGTCATGAGATGAGATATTACACATAATATACAAGGTAAAAATGTGTAGAGGAGTCATCCTTTTTATGAAGAGAAAAAAGACACTGGTTATGAGCAGTCATCCTTTTTATGAAGAAGAGAATAAAGAAGATTGATATATATCAGAGCTATTACAAGTTACAACCAAACATTTATCATCTGTTATGAAAACACCTATTAATTGTAGATACAAAAAGAATGAGTGACCAAATTGGAGTTCAAGTCCAAGACAATCATAAGAAAGGTTAATTACAAAAACTACCCCAAGGTTTAGCCTAATTAAAAAAGATCATTTTTCTTTTAAAATTGGAATACCCCCTCTGGCATTTGTTTTATCTTATAAATTGGAATACCCCCTTATGCCAAAACAAATGACCAGCAACTATCATTGTTATCCATCCAATAAACTCTATATCGACCATGCAACTCGTGTGCAAAAAAGAATGTAATGACTGCATAATAGTCAATAAAGGACTTGAAGATGAATATCAAAATCAACACAATCCCTTTGTAACACTTGGGGAAAAAAAGGCAAATCCGTGGATGAATCAAAGTATCGAGGTATGATTGGTAGTTTACTTTATTTAACCGCTAGTAGACCGGACATTCTTCATGCCGTATGCCTATGCGCTCGTTTTCAAAGCAATCCCAAAGAATCTCATATGAGTGCCTTTAAAAGGATTTTTCGATATTTGAAAGGCACTATTCAATATGGTTTATTTTATCCAAAGAATGAAAATTTTTCTCTTAAAAGTTATAGTGATTCGGATTATGCGGGAAATATTGATGATCGGAAAAGTACTTCCGGATTTATCAATTTTTAGGCGATTGCCTAGTTTCTTGGTTTCAAAGAAGCAAAACTGTGTTTCTCTTTCAACGGCCGAAGCCGAATATATTTTCGCCGCCTTTTGTTGTACACAACTTCTTTGGATGAAACAAACCTTAGCGGATTACAAATGCTCTTTTGAAAACGTACCTATCTTTTGTGATAATATATCCGCTATAAATATTGCTCAAAACCCAGTTCATCATAATCGTACTAAACATATTGAGATTCGACATCATTTTTTAAGGGATTGTGTTTCAAAACGAAAAATTGAGATATCTTTTGTACCATCTCAAGATCAATTAGCGGACATTTTTACTAAACCGCTATCTTCCGAGACTTTTGCGTCGATGCGAGCTCGGTTAGGCATAATGCATATTGAATGAGGCTTACATTTGTATTTTGCATATTTTTGAAACTTAGGGGCGAAAAATCGGATTTTTGGTTGAAAATTCAGATTTCATTAAAAATGTCAAGACAGTGGGCTAAACAGGTTGAGGGCAAACGGTCACCCTCAACGTTGACCGGTCGCCCTAAGCCTTAGTTTGGATTAAAACCGTTATGTCTTCAGCATTCTTCATTTTAACTTATTTTGGCCATTTTTCGTCCCCTTTGCCAAATTCACACAAATTTCACTCAAAATTTGTTTTCATGCATTCAATTCACAACTTGGCAATTATATAGCATGTTTATCATCATCATGGCTCATCTTTTCCGATCAAATGGTAAGAATTTTTCTTCATTTTCTCAATTGGGTTGAACACTTGAGTTTATGACCTTCTTGTATATTTCTTGATATTTTTGCATATGATCTTGATGAGCTTATTTATTATGTTGTATTGTATGATGATTGATGTGAATTGGTGATGAAATTTTTTGGCTTGAATCATTTACAAGGGCTATATACAACTTCTTTTAATTTTCATGCCCACAAAGTGTTCGATAAAATATCGCAATGAAAATTTCAACTTCTACATGATTCTATTGCTTCCAAAAGTCTTCTATACTTATTGAGATCAGGTTTTGGCAAATAAAACGAGCGTATGAACTCTTCATGATACATTTCTCCCATTTTTTGGATTTTTAAGCCTAAATTGCTCAACGGTTGATAAACCGACTCTTTTGCGCACTTTGATATAATTGTATGATGTTTTTATCATCCTAACATTCTTTTGATGATTCCAAAGGGGGAGAAACAGGAAATTGGCTCGTTAGCCAAAAGAAGCTAATAAAAGCTCGCAATAAAAGCTATAAGCTATGGCTTCCTAAAGCCAAGAATACCTAGTGCATGGCTTGTATTATGGACTCAATTGCAAAAGATTATAAGTATTGTGACAGGGGGAGCTTCTTAGCCTATGATGTTTATAGGCATCTTATATAAGCTTATTATAGCTTGTGCTTCTAGCTTATGCAATATCTCTTGTTGATATGTTCATAGATAGGGGGAGCTTTGTATGAAACGTTTCAACGGATAGTTCACTCGTAAAACTGGAAAATTTATTTGTTTTCAAAATCGCCCTCGAGTAAATTGTTTTAGTTTGTAATCATCAAAAAGGGGGAGTTTGTTAGATAAATGTTTTTATCATGATTTTGATGATTTTGTTCGAGTTTGTTCAAATGGGTTTTTAAACCAAAACAATGTCCCTAAATGTTGTCTAAATACTTCCGACCGTCTTAAAATATTTTTACTATTTTTTGGAGTATTTTTTGGAGTTTATTTTCGATAAAATATTGGACAACACATTTGTTTCAGTCGACAGTCGCCTATAGGGCAACCCGCACTGAGTTGAGTTTTGAAACAGAAAAAATGGGACGTAAGAAAAATGGGGAGAGCGGATCGGTCGACTGGTGGTCGACCGGTGAGGGCGATCGGTCGACCCCTGGGCGACCGGTACCTGGGAGCAGCCCTTTTGGTTCTGTCTTCTCTGTTTCGTATTTTCTTCAACCCCAACCGGTCATAGTCAAGGGCGACCGATCGCACCCTCCTCCGATCGGTCCCCTGTAAAATTTGTTGAAATTCAATTTCAATCTTATCTCTCGCACTGACCGGCGCACCCCTTGTTTATCAAAGAACTATCCATTGCATTTTCGATGACTTTTCCCTATTTTGTGGGATTGATTTCTAACAGCTATATTGATGATTTTAAATGGTTTCTTTTGCGTAAAGAAATCACTCCCCAAGGAGGAGCCTATGTCCTGGAAATGAAAGCCAAGTCCTCTCCTATAAATAGAGGCTTCATTCAAGCAACAAGACACAACACTCTACACAAGCAAAGAACAATCAAGCAAACACTTTCATATATCTTGTTGTATTAGCCTTAGCACTTTCACTTGCACAAATATGAGGTCTAGGCTTTCAATTCTTGATTACACTTGTACTCATATTGTATCAATCATTATTGAGTTGTAATCTTGATTTTGGTCATCATTCAACACAAGACATCCTTGTGAGTATTCTTGTGGTAAGAATACACTTGGGTGATCTAGGTGATAGGTGTTTGAAGGTTGTGGTAATATTCAAAGGTGTTGTAAGAGGATTGTGGTAATCCTCAAGGTGGTGTAAGAGGGTTGTGGTAATCCTCAAGGTGTTGTATTAATTTTTGGTAAATTAATAAAATCTTTTTTTCTTTTTGAAATCCATCCCGGATATACTGGGGTGGTAGTAGATTAGGCCCTAGGTGGGTTGAACTACTATAAATCGATGTGTGCTATTTACTTTCCGCACTTAGCATTTCATCTTTGCTTGAGTTTCACGAAAAAGAGGGCAAAATCTGAAAAACCGGGATAATCTATTCACCCCCTCTAGATTATAGTAGCCACTTGGACTAACAAGTGGTATCAAAGCCAAACTCTTTGTCTAGCTCGTTCCGAGTAAAGAGGAAAGATCCATGGCTACATATGATGCTCATCTCACCACCGGTGCCTCCACCAACAAGCCACCACTATTCGACGCTAACAACTACGCATTTTGGAAAGACCGTATGGAGTGTTTTCTACAAGGGTGCGGGTTCGACATTTGGAATGTGGTCATTGAAGGAGTTGATCAACCAACCAAGAAATCGGAGGATGGCACCTCGACTCCTAAACCTTTCAAGGAGTTCGATGAAAATGACAAAAAGGCTTTCTCTCTAAATGGTAAGGCCTTAAATATTTTGCATTGTTCTCTTACGGCTACCGAGTATAATCGCATAAGAGGCATAAGGTCGGCACATGAGGTTTGAGAAAAATTGGAGAAAATTTATGAAGGGACTAAGAAGGTCAAGCAAGCAAGAAAGACCATGCTTGTTAAAGACTTTGAAAACTTTAACATGCATGATGGTGAAAGCATCTCCAAGATGGTGGAAAGGCTTGATAATATTGTCAATCCTCTTGTGGCCCTCGGTAAAGTCATCTCCGAAGAAGACAAGGTGACTAAGGTATTGAATGCTCTTCCCGGCTCATGGTCCGAAAATGTAACGGTAATCACGGAGGCACAAAACCTTGAGACACTCAAGTTTGACGAGCTTATTGGACTAACATACGGTTCAGTCCCGACTCGATGCGGAGAGCTGGATTTACCGCTGCGGTCTAGGTTGTCATTTCAATAGTCAAAAACTATTTTTGAAATTCCAGCTTCAGTCCCTGTGTGAACTTGTACAATTTGTCCTCTTCTGTACTGATTGTCCCCAGAGCGTATTTTGACAACTGATGAAATTCGGACTCATACTGGGCTGCAGACATGTACCCCTGCCTCAACCTATGGAATCGTCTGACCGTGCCTCTTCCACAACTTGGGAAATGTACTATTCATTGAATTCAGCCAGGAAATTTTCCCATGTTCTGGCTACTCGGTCCTGTTCCCACTTTCTCTCAACAGCTGATTCCAGTCGAAATACGATGAGTGTGACTTTCTGCTCATCTGAATATTGGAGAGCATTAAAGATATTCTCCAGTTTCTCAATCCATTCCTCTGCTTTTAAGTCATCTGGCTCTCCTAAGAAAGCCGGTGGGTCGAACCGTAAGAATCGCTCCAAGGTGCGATCATTCGCCTCTCGGACGGGTTCGGGAACACGCTGTTGAGGCTCTGCTTGTTGCCTCATCAAAACTAAGAATTATTGTAGGGCCTGCGCAGTCAGATTATCTCCTGCAACTGGTGGAGGAGGAGGTGGTAATTCCGGGAAGTACCCATTCTCTGGTTTCGCTCAGGCGGTGGCAATGGCAGTGCATTAGCTGCTAAGGCAACCTCTTAGGGCAGCGTCTCGCAGGGATAAGGCCTGGATAAGGTCCTCGGTTATGGTCATCTTCTTGATGAGGGTCTCCTCGAGACGGTCGATAGTGTCCCTAGACATGTGGGCATCCATCTCCCACTTCTGGCGGCCATCGCTAGCTCGCTTCATCTTTTCCCGCATATTATCCAGTCGCTCCTGGATAATCTGAATCTGGTCCTCCCGCGCAGGAATGGTGTTGTCGCGGTCTTTGACAAGGACGGTCAATTCGTTCTTCTCTTCCTGGCTTTTTGCCAGGAGATTTGTTAGCTCCCGGTTACGCTGACGCTCCTCTGTCAATCATGAGGTAGCCCGAAGACACTCCTGGTGCCAGTGGATCTTGAGTGCCCGAAAATAGTCTCGCTCGGCGCGGGCCTCGAATACGTCCCACCAAGTCGGGGGTACCGGCTCCATCCTGGTCAAACACAACTAAGATGGATTAGATGAAGGTAAAGGAGAGATAATAAAGAAATATTGAAAGTCAATCAAGAGTCAACTAAGTCAAGACAACTATGACTATGGAACTTCCAAGTATAAAATTCTTAACTTAGTCTAAACATCAATAATACGGTTCTATGCCATATTTTTGAAATCGATTTTACAGTTAATTAGTCAAGTCGCGGTACTACCAAACACAGACCGAGGGTCCTATCCTATGTCAGCTCGGTGTAAGTTTCCATCTTACTAACCGAGCTCTGATACCACTAAATCTGTCACGCCCCAGACGGGACGCGACGACAATCCAAACTTAAACAGAATTAAACCCAATAGTCTAGACAAATGATACAATATAACTACAAGTGAAACAGAGTCTAAAGCAGCGGAAATAAAATAATTACAAGTACGAATTCTATCTTAAGGTCCAACAACATCCAAATACATCCGACATAAATATCTGATTAAGCTTACAAGCCAAAACTAAAATATAAAGTACACAACGTCCCAAGCTTAAGTGTCAACGGGTCCTACGCCCTTAAGTACAATCTAAAATGAAAACGGAATAAAAGAGAGTCCAACAACAACAAAAGTAAAAGAAACAAGTCCAACAACATCAACAATAATAGAAAGGAAGTCCAAAAGGCGGAGCACGGGAATTCAGTCCGTGGTAGGTTCAACATCTTCAACGTACTCCTCATCTAGCCGTTAGAAAACATGAGGGGATGAGACAAAAAGGTCAGTGGATGGGGTGATCGTGTGCAAGTGTGGCGATATATAGTTAATGCAAGAAAAACAGTTGTATGAAAAATGCGTGAGATATGATGCGTGATTTCACACACAGTTCACAAGCGACGTGATAAATATACTTAAAGTAATATACTTATACAGTTTACGAAATAGTTCGTGATCACACAGGCACTATGTGATTTAGGCAAGACATGTAGGATTGCATATGGAATGTAACGCCAATCCTATGCGAGATAAGTAATGGTTGCTATTGCGTACTGATTTGTAGCGCCAACCAATACAATACAAGTAGCGGTTGCGTACGGATTTGTAGCGCCCACCAAACGGGTCCGATTAACTCCAGAATCGTGTGGATCAGACAGCGGATCCTTCGTTCTTCCTTGTAACTCCCCGAGCAAAATGGTCCAAGACATGTCACCTTATCGCTCCATAGGCAAAGATAAATCCACATTAGAGCTAGCTAGGCCCGGATAGTCATAATCATGATTATACCTCAAGTACTACGACCCGCTTCCCTTGGACAAACTCTGTCCCTCAGTTGCGGGATTAGGACGATGGGGCCGAAGAGTGGAATAGCAGCTGAGTTGCCTGGTTCCATTCCCAATGTATCCATTCCGACTGTGAGCTCGACACACCAAGTTGACTCAGGCAGGAAATTAATTATAAGTTTAAGAAGTCAACCAGGCAGTCGAGTATATTGATTCAGGGAAGCAGTTCAGGAAAAGTTTTCGAAAACGCGTGGCATTTATTGGCGTTGGTGGAGTAATTTGGATGAAGATAATTATCGAGAGGATAAGTAATCTTCGATGTCTTGAAGAATTAAGTGGAACCTAAGTCCCGTTATAGATTCGAAATCACAAAATGAGAAAGTCGACCCGCGATCGCGTATTAATCGGTCAAGACGATCCGATAAGTCAAGGGACTTTTGAGAAAATAAAATATTTTAATTAATTATTAAAGTCAGAGGGTCCAGGGTTGTTTCTTTAAAGAAAAATAATTTGAGTTAGGTCCTTGTTAAAAAAGAAAATTTACAATTAGTCCCGTTTGTAAAAGCCAATACTTTTGGGGTTTAAAATTGAATAAATAAATGTTCCGACCTTGAAACATTATGAGGTCAATTCCTAAATTATCCAAATTGTTCAGAGATTCAGGTTTTTAAATTTTTGAGGTGAAGTTTTTATAAAATTTTCACATTGGCCCCAAATTTGTTAAAATTGTCATTTCGGGTCTTAAGTTTGAAATAATTACCACTCACAAACCGGAAGGGATTTTAATGTGATTCTAGTTGTAAAATGTCACTAAGGTCAGTGGGATATTGGGACAAACACAGTTTTGAAAATAAATAAGTATAGGTTCCTTAACGTTTGAAAATCTCATTTTTGTCCCATTTTAAAATAATTGCCTTTAAGGCTTTTAGGGGTTCAATTGTTATGAAATTTGAACCTTGGGTCCAAAATATCATTAAGTTATAGTTAAATAAGTATTTCCAGGTACATGGACTGTATAAGTCCTGAAAATTTCATTTGGGTCCTCAAGTTTAATCTTTTACAATTTGGTCCCTCAATTTTTATAAAATTACTTTCCAAGCTCTAAACATTTGGATTTTTGGAATACACTTAAAATATATTATTTCCAGTCCCTTAAGATTTCAAATTTCAAATTTCAAAATGAGGGGCTGATACAGTTTCGAAAATTGCAATGTAATCCTTAAACTTCTAAAATTTTACAATCTAGTCCTTGAGGTTTTAAAGGTTGATTTTATTTATCTTAAAACTCTTAATAATCTTATTAAAATTTCCAAACATCATTTTTGAACCTGAGTACAGTCCCAAAACTCGAAAAATATAGAGGGGTCCTTTAAATTTTATTTTCTTGCAATTAAGTCCACCAACTTTCCATTTTTGTATTTTAATACCAAAAATTGAAATTTAATCAATTATGCTCGACTTGTCCAGGTTATAAGTCATATAAAACAAGAATTTCAAGGATCATACACATGCATGTCCATTTCATACAAGAATTCATCAAATACAACAATAAAGTGTACATGCATGCACCTATTTTTCAATAAATAGCATTTTTTTAGCAATACTTGAGAATTTTTACAAATCGATACATGATATATATATATATATATCTCAAGTGCTCAAGAACAAAATACGACATGCATTTAATAAGAAAACACCTAGAAGTTGGAAAGATTTTTCCACCCACCTTAAAATGAATTGTTGTGAAATAAAAAGGATAATTCACAAATGGATTTAAGATGTCACTTAGGTCAGCCCCTAATTCAAAAAAATACTAAAAATTAAGAGTTAGAAAATGAGGTAAAAAAATTAAGGAGAAAAAGAAGAAGGTGGGAAAATTGGAAATACTACACTTACCTTGTGTAGTGAGTAAGGTGTGACTAGTAATGACTTCAAAATGTAGGATTTTGGTCACCCTCAAGGAACCACTTTAGGTCAGCCCCAATTTCTCAAAAATGAAAAAGGGTGCTAAAATTTGAAGAAAATAGGAAGAAGGAGGGAAAAGGGCACTATAGTCCAATATCTTACCTTATAGTCTAATTCTTCAAATTTTTCTTCAAGTCTTGAAGTCCTCTTCAAGATGATGTCAAGCTCTTAATATCATCAAAGTCTTCTAAGTATACCTCAAATCAAAATTCAAACTTAAGTTAAGAAGGTGAAAGAGATGAGGTAGGTGATATCAAAATGGATTGACGATGAAAATATCCTACCTTGCATGGGATATGGTTCGAATTTTACGAGGAATAAGTAAGAAGAATTCTTGTATTTTTCTTAAGTGTTTGAAGAAAGAAGAGAGTGTTTGAAGATATGAAGAAAGTATTCTCGAAGATATGAAGAAGTATTTTGAAGATATGTAGAAAGTGTGTTTGAAGATATGAAGAAGTATTTGAAGATATGAAGAAAGTGTGTTTGAAGATATGAAGAAATGGATGAATATATGCTTAGAGAGATGTTGGGGATTTTAGAGAGAAGTTGGATAAAATGCTTGAATGATGAATGTGTTGGATGAAAATGATTTTTTTTTTTGATAAAAGTAGGCCTAATGGCCGAAAATCGAGAGAGAGGAGGGAGAGAGGGATCAAGTTTGGTGTATTACAATTTGTCTCTTGCATGGAGACAAAAGGAGAGTCAAAGGTATGGGCATAAGACGAGTTTGAATGGAATTTGAGAGGAGTGAGGGGAATGTTGGAGATAGTGGGGAATGTTGGGAGATTTAATGATATAAAATTGTAGTATAAGATGATGTGTATAAGGTTTGTATTAATGGTGTAATTATACACAAGATGAATACATAAGGTGTATGTGTACAAGAGTTGGATGGTATTTCTACACCAAAATCCTCATTATTGCCGTCCACTTAAGGGCATTTAGGGTATTTCTATTTTTTGTCCCAAAATTGATGATAATAGATGAATAATATCAATCTCCAAAATAATTAGTGATTTCCTTGATCACTTATAAGTCTCATGATCACTAATTCTAAATCAAATTCTTAATTCTATAAGGTATAAGTATCTAAAATAAATAGTCTGTTAAAATTCTAAGGTGACTAATAAATGCACAAATTAATAATACTAGTAGTGATCAATCAAGTGATCACTAATGAGAAATAAATTATTAAATGATCATAAATACAATTAATTGATCAATTAAACAATATGAATCAAATGCAAAAATTAAAAGATTATTAATATTTACCCGTCAAAGTGACGCGGTAAAGTAGTCGATAAAATACATAGACGATAAAAGGAGCAAAACCAAATAATTAACTTTCTTGATTAAATTATACTCGAACTTTTTTTTTACACAGCAGTTGTACTAGAACTGAAATCACATTTATATTTGTAATTCAGATAATTATTAATTTATTATATGGCTTAATAGCAAAATATGCCCTATAACTTAGGCCTTTTTGCATTTTTGCCCTTTAACTCTTAAAGTTGCAATTTATGTCCTGGACAATTTTGCCCTTATGGCTAAATAGCAGTTTTGGTCGTTTATTTTTCTAAAGGTAGCAATTATAGCCTATAACTTTCGAGAATTAGCAATTTCAATCATTTCATACCATAGCTATTTTCAATAAACCCCAATTTCATAGACTATGAAAATTTACATTAGCTGACACCTATTTTGTCCGTGGCATTGTTACACCTACTTAGTTCTAGTCTCTATTCAGAGGTTTTAAATGGATCATGTCAGGATTCCAGCCTATAAACTCAATAGGATATACATCTGTAAACATCATAATTCTACATAATTTGTTTTTAGAATAAGGTTTTGATAAAATGTTCATACCTTTTTTGACCGAATCAGCACTGGGTGAAATGGCTCGCAACACCACCAGTCGGAAAATTACTGCCCCCAGGTCGTTTGACAAATAGCTCCTCAATGTTCAACCTCACCCTTAGGGAAGATGATCTGCAAGTTACCCAACTCCTTCAACAACTGTTCAGCACAGCCTTGGTTCGTTTCCTACTCCAGGCGTTAAGTAATCTTTAAACGAGATAAATCAATAGAACATTATGAAGACATGTTGAAGCAGAAAGCCCCTTTTTACTAAGAACTTATTGAAATATTTATTACATCAGTAATCTACTTTTGGGAGGAGAATATTTGTTTAGCCTCTCATATATGAGGCTTGCACTCCAAAATACATAAAACTTAAAACTAAAACACTCAAAATATTACAAATTTCTCACTCATATTTTATTCTAAGAAAACTAAGGAAAATGTTCGATGTTCCCAGCTTCCTTCAAATCCTGCATTTTATATAAGTCCGTCCGGAACTTCAAAGGCGGACTTCAAATCTTGTTGATATCTATGGCGTCACTACTTACGTCATATTATACATTATTGCCTCGCCAACTGTTTTTCTTTTTCTTTCGCGTGACTCAGCCCATGTGATGTTTGTCGGGGAATCTTTTAAAAATTTCATTTACGTGGTTCCAGAGGATAACGTGTCTTGTGAGTTGGGCCCTTGTCCTTTTCAACTGCATGATCTTGTCGGTCGGGTTTGGGTCGGAAACCTTTCCCAAACTCGGGTTCCTTCTGTTCGGGGCATGCTTGACAGATCAGGTCGATCCAGCGGCCAACATGCGCCATGTTATAGAATTTTTAGTAAGTTTCTTTGCTCGCCAGAATTTTGTTCTCCCAGAGAATTCTTCTCTTCGTCTCAAAAAGCTCCTCTGTGAATCCTGTTGTTGATACAGTCATTGAATTCAGTAGGAAAGATCCATTTGCTGAATTTTGGAAAAAACGGATATTTGACTTTGTCCATTTCTGTTAGACAAACCCAAAGACCCCATGCTCGTCGTGTAGAAGCTTCGTATTCAGAAATTGCTCCTACTAATACTGGTACTTCTTCCGGTGAAGCTGCTTTGATATATTTTAAAGCATTTCCATCCAGTCTTCTTAGCTTGATGAAATGAAAAGCTTCATTAAAGCCTTTCTTCACTGGTTCGGGAGCTGCACTGATAAAATACAGTTCCAAAATATATCATCTGTCCAAGTGTGGATTATTGGCCCAAGTCTCGTAAACCGCTTCCCCAATCCATTTCGGTAATTTTGAAATTTGTGGAAATCCGGGTGATACAGTATAAATTGAAGCTAAAGCTCCAAAAGTATACCATTCTTGAACTTCATTTGGATGACTTCCTGGTTTCATCCAAACTCTAGGATTTTTGCCTGAAATATCCACCATTGTTTTTTCTGGGTTAATACCTCTTCTTGTAAATAATTTCTCCCATTGTCGTTGATATACCTGCATTGGAGAAATCTTAATCTCATCGATTTGAACCTTAGATATGTCATGTCGGGCCTAAGATTCAACTCTCCCTCTTTACTCCCGGAGGTTTGGGTTGACTTGAAGAGTCGGGTTGTGACATTGGAGCTTCAACATTCGTTACGGTTTGTACACCCTCAGGGGATGCATCACCTGCAACACTTGTGATTATGGTACTTGAATCCATAACCTTCGGGTTAGAGCCCCGTTCTCTATTCGCCCCTTTTTGCATCGTAGGAGATATAGCCTGGAGGAGAGGCCCTTGCAGTGCTAAGAACAATTGTCCTTGAGCGAACTGGCATGCTCGTATTTGACTAGAAACGGATTTCTGGTCAGCCTATTGAAGTTGTCCAACAACTCGCATTGAGACATAACGTCCCAAAATCTCGTTCTAGACTCTCCAGTTTTCCCAGATGTCTTACTCGTTCTGGACCTCGCCGCAACACGTCCTTCCATCTCGTGTCAAAAAATCTGCAAGAACATTTTCATGAGATTTTATAATGAAAATATCATAATAATATTGACATTCAGCTTGCCATCTAAGTAATCTAGCCTTTTCTGGTTTTGATTCAATTTGTTTTTCAGAAAAGCTTTGACACTTGAATTGTCAATTTTTAAGATAAACTTTTTAGCCAGTAAAAATAGAGGCTATTTATTAAAAGCCTTTCTGACTGCAAAGAATTCTTTCTCGTAGATATGCCATCGATTCGCTTCACTGTCTGTAAAAAGACCGCTGCAATATCTACATGACACTTCGCCATTTGGTGTGGCTTTTGTAAGAACAGCTGCCCACCAATAGTCAATGGCATCTGTGTATATAACCAGTTCATCCTCATCTTGTGGAATTGCAAGTTTTGGAAGCTTTTTACAAACTTCTTTAAGCTGCTTTATTCCTTCTTGATGTTCATCTACCTATTTGAATATAGCATCTTTATTGAGCAATGGGCTAAACACCTTCCAATAATGTGCTAGATTGTTTATGAACATTCCAGCAAAATTAACAACTCCAAGGAAACTCTGAAGTTGCTTCTTGTCCTTTAGTGTATCTGGAAATCCTTGTATCTTTTCCACAATATGACTTTGTAGGATGATTCCAGATTCATCGATTTCAATTCCGAGGAATTCAATCTGCCTTGTAGCAATCACTGCCTTCTTTTCTGAAAGCACTAATCCTTCCTTGTGACAAACATCTAAAAATATCTCCAAATGTCTGAGGTGCTCTTTCATGTTCTTTGATGCGATAAGAATGTCATCGATATACACGAACATGAAACTGAAATAATCTTTGAAAAAATTATCCATCTTTCTTTGATATATATGGGGTGCGTTAGCCAATCCCATAGGCATCACGTTCCAAATATAGTGTCCTTGTGGTGTGGAGAAAGCTGTGAACTTCTTACTTTCTTCCTCCATCTTAATCTGCTAGAATCCAGACTTGCAATCGAACTTTGAGAATATCTTGGCACCTTTGATACAGTTAACCAAATGTTCTCTACTTGGGATGTAGTATCCGTCGAACTCCAAAATGTTATTAATCCCTTTGTAATTAATAATAAGTCTTGGCTTTCCTCTTTTGATCTCTCCATGGTTTCTAACTAAGAATCCTGGACTGATGTATGGAGAAACTCCTGGTGAAATCAACTTAAGGTCAAGATGTTCCTTAAGTATTTTTTGCATATCCTCACGATCCTGTTGGTTCATAAGGATTGGTTTGAATCTCACGAACTCATATTTCTTTCCTGGTTTAACCTTTAAGGAAGCTTTAAGCTCGTTCTTGTCCCACCATGCCAAAGGATCTTCATTATAATTCCTTTGGATCTTCTTCTTGATATCCTCGAGTGATATTTGTTCTTCAATGGTTACGTCACTCTACGGATTCTCCATTAGGCTCACTATCAATTCTGCTATAGCCTCTGGAGTTACTCGTTCTTCTCCTAGTACTCTGAATGAATACAAGTTTTTATCCCATATTTTCTTATCTTTTCGGTTTAAACCGAATTGTCTGTAGGATAATAAAGCTTCACCAAATTTCCTTCGATCCGCCATTTTTGGATTGCGAAGTTTGGCTTCATCACCACGCTTGTTGTGAAAATTAATAGGCATTTTTCTGTAAAATGATTGCCGCAGTCTTTGGACAATAATCTTATGATCATATAATGTTGTGAAAATAAGTCTTACATCTTTCTTGTCTCATTTTCCTATGTAAATCGATTGAATGTTTGTAGAAAATTGTTTCCTAGCAAAATATATGTTCATGTATCATGGAAATAGATTGGTGGGGTCTTCACTTTGTACCATGGGGTACCACCTGTGCCTCCGATCATGATTTCTGCTTGTTTAATTCATCTGTTAAGAATAAGGATTCTTTTAGAGAAATCTCTTCCTGCATGGCTGGCAAATTCTCTCCAATTTTTTTGGGAAAATATCCGGCTTTGCAGTACATATTCTGGCACATGAATCAATATAGGCGGCAAAATACTCGGCCTTGTATTCAGAATATAACATCCTATAGAAATGTATATTGAGAATGGACTAGTGGTCATCTGATTCTGTATCTTTTATCCGCCACTGTGAACTCCATTCCTTCTTGTAATATTTCCCAAGGTTTATGATCCTCAAGAAATTCAATCCCCAATATTAATTGCTCTGGGATTTTCCTTGCTACTCCTGTGATAGTTAGCTCAATTTCACCTATCTTCAGGCTTCCTTGATACCTTCCAACTATATGTTGTTGGAGATAATACAGAACATCAAAAGGAAAAATATTATCCTTTTGAGTAATTTCAAATATTACTTCAACTTCTCTCTATCCTTCTGGGCATTTCAGCTCTCCTTGTGTTTTGAAAACATCTGGAATACATTGAATTATACTCGATCTTTTTTCTTCCCAATGGCTACTGCTTATCATTCTGTCTTGTTGGAAAGACATCCTTCTTGGCTCAACTCTGAGGCTTCGACTTTTGTTGAAGACTGGTTGATCTTGAATTATCATATCAATCTCCTTTATAATTGGAGACTCAATGATCTCTGGTAGAACCACCCTGGCAAAGTCCTCAAAGATTCTTGGGACTTCAATAAATTCCTTTCTCAAGAATACTTCGGAATGATGTGTATTTGAGAGAGCATATGAAATCTTGTATGTGATCGAGTAAGGTCTGTTTCCTTCTTTCATCAAATCGACTCTTTTGAAATCTTGAAGAAGGGTTAGAATTCTGTTGAAATCTCGATCTCCCAAATTGTATGCAATTCTTGGATAGATATTAAATGCTAATTTTCCTGCATACAAATTTCCAGTAACCGCTCCAAGGCATGAATCCTTGAGATGTGAGATTCGCTTATCAAAAATAGCAAGATTGAGTGGCGAATCTATTCCTTCCTTGAATGTTGCCTTAATAATAACTCTTATGGCTCCGATGTGAATCCATGAGAGTGTATTTGCAACTTCTCTTTTGACTCTGCTTTTGATCTCCTGGATTTCTTTGTAAGGGACCAGCTGCATCTCGATCAGGTTACCGGTAAACTCCATCGGAATGGAAAATTGTCCGGTTGTTACCCTGTGAATAATTTGGTGTTTTCTGTTACGAAATCCAATCTTATCCAACGCCTTCTCTATAGCTCCGATAGTAAAACCATCGTATATCTAAAGCTTTGGATCTTCCTTCATAATTCTCATAAGAGTCTTATGAGAAACCGTAGTGTGAGAGAGGAATCCTGACATATCCTCCTTAACCGTCTGTTGAAGAATTTCTTCTTCACTCTAATTCTGAACTGGATTCACTTCTATCTTCAGAATATATCTCGTCTTCATAGATGATTTCATCTGAAGGAATATCCTCAAATTGATACACCTGTATTAAATCCTGATAGTAGACAGCTTCTTCGAATTCGGGTGTTGCTTCAAACTATCTGACTCATCATCTTTGATTGTCTGGGCAATCTGTTGAGATATGCCCCCTTGCTCCGCATGTCAAGCAATTACAGTCTTTGAAACTTTCATTAGTCCTGGTGTGAGCTCGCCTGAAAGTTCTTCTTCCTGGAGTTCTACTGATACTTGCTTGATTAGAACCTAATGAAGAGGCTCTACTCCTGCTTGGTGCTAGTTTTTGCCCTGATTTGTAACTTCGGGCCTTTTGCTTCGACCAAAACCTTCTAGGTCTCCATGAAGACCTATTCGTTCGTTATTGCTTCCGCGACAGTATGTATGGCTTCTCTCCTTTTTCTTCATATGCCGTCATGGTTGACCTCCCCCAACTGTTGGGATGTCATCGTCAACACAACATAGAGGAACTGCTTTGTTAATTCCTCGTAATCTCTTGTAATTCCTGTATAGTGCTGCTTGATAACACCATTCAGATAGCTTGGCCTTTAGGAATGACATTCTTCTGGCCATTGTATCCAAATCAGCTGCATCCTTGTATTCCCTGATAAGCATTTCTCTCTAGGGACTTGGGATTTTTGCAAAAGAATAACTGTAAAGTTTTTTTGTTTCCAATTTTCGACTTCCACCAGTACTCGGTGAACATCTTGATATATTCGTCAATATGATAAATATCATTTAACCCGAGGCTGTAGAGGGCTTGTTTATATCTTTTTCTTTTTTCTTCTTCTAAACCCTTAAAGTAACCTGTACCGATAAAATGGATTTTGAATAATTTTTCCATATCATCTATAATTCCATTTAGTTATTCTCCTGTTGTGACCGTGCTTTTCATACTTGCTTCGGTCATATCCCATGCAATCCTTACGGATCCCTCAAGACTCATTTCAAGGAGTAAAATGAAGGAATCTTTCGTAAGATCAAGGGTACCTGCTGCAATCCTCATAGATGATGCACATTCATCAATGAGAACTTCTCAATTTTTAAAATCTGGTGTATCCAGATTTAACATCAACCTATATGGATGTATTGGGTCGAGATGTGATCTTCCATAAGACGTTTGATAAACATTTGGTCTTCTAGAAGGTTGTCAAGTTCCCGCAAGAGGAGGTCGAGCTCCTGTTCCCGAAAGTGGTTCATTCCCTGTGGTGAAATCTCCAGCATGGTGCATTCTCTCGTCCTGGATTACATGATGTGAACCCGAGCTTTCTGCAACGTTGGGATTTACTTGTGGTGGTGGTGGAATTGGTGGAATTTGTCTACCTTGAAGGTCATAGGTAACCAAGGTTGTTTTGTCTCATGAGTTCATCTTTAAATCTACAATTCCCAATCCTGCGAAGAATTCTGCAAGGTCATATAGATCTTTAAGATTCATCTTTTCCATATCCATCAATTTTTAGTTCGTGACAGATTTTCCCTTGATGATGGTGATAAGCTTCTCCTCGTCAGTCATATGTCATTTGACTTCGGTTGGTTTCCCTTTTTGGTGTAAATAGGGTACTATTCCGAAATCAATACGTTTCTTTCCTCCGGATGAACTTGGTCTGTCCTCTAGGTTCTTGACTCGTTTTTGAATATCATCAAGGATTTCAAGATTTTCCTTCTGATATTTCACCATCGTCTCCATCTGGCTCTGGATTTGATGAACTTGTGCCGGTAGATGAATATGGTGGTTGCCATAATTCTGCACCGTCTTCTAGATTTCTCTAAGATTGACTGAGATCTTAGATGTATCTGGAAGTATCTCACTCCACTCCGGTACTCCATCAGGAATCCTGATCTTGATGGGAATTTTCATGAACTTCTTCCTGACGATTCATCAGATCGACATATAATATTTGGTTTACTATGAGGAAACTCATATAATATGCCGCTTAACTTTGGCAGAGTCCCAAGGTTTCCCCATTAGGTCCTGCGCGTTCTCCTTCATCATATTAGTTTTGCCAATATGATATCTTGTCTTGGTGATCTTGTGCATACATCGTCAAAATTTGACGATATGTCATGTAAGGTGTACATCTCGGACAATTGTCTGGATCCATATTCTCGGAAATAATTCTCTTCACCAATTGTTAATTACATAAATATAATAAATATAATCAAAAGTTCTTAATAAACCTGGGCTCTGATACCATCTTAGGCAAAACACTTAATAAAATTAGCCATATGTATGAATCAGGGTATAATTGGTATTATGAAAATATGCAATTATTCCGCTGGACCAAGTTTGCAACAACTCGAGACTTATAGGACTAAAATTGCTTAAGTATAAAACTTATAGGACCAATTTTGCAAAACTTTATAAACTTACAGCGCATATTTTGCAAACTCAATAATAAAAGTCATAAAATGCAATCCACCCAAAGTTACAGGATACTCTTTGCAATTAAGCCTTATTATATTGACAGGACTATGCATTTATATAAGGGTCTTTCTAAAAATTGTTATCGTCTTATTTTATTGAAATTACTAACTTTTAAATTAGCCCAACTTGGGATCGGAGAAAAATATTATATTAGAAGGTGATAAAATATGTTGCTCTATTAATCAATAAATTAATACAAAAACCTGGATGTTCGGATTCAAACAGTGTTATATGTTAATGTTGTAACACTGAAACATACGACACACTCACACAACGGAAATATAAATAACACCAGGATTTTTAACGTGCTTAGATTCCTCAATCTTAATGCACGAGGCCGCGCCCAGAGAAGAAACAATCCAATATTAGAAAAGCAAAGCTTATTACAAATACGAATGGATTTACGAATAGCATAAAGACTCCCTCTTTATCATTTTGAATGTAGTCCTTACCAAAATTGATGAGAGAATGAACCGCCATAATTGGAGTGATACAAATGGCGACTATGGGAGTTTCTAAGAAAAGCTTCCAACTGCAAATTTGAAATTCAAATATTTTTGAAAAAGTCCCATAATTCAAGGTGTGCAATTAATCCAAAATAAGCACAGATGAACAATACCATTTAATATCAGAGACAAATTTAAGGAATAAATCATTTCCAAAAATAATACACCACATCGAATCAAGAGAGAAGATATTTTCCACAAGCCCAAAAATGATCCTAATGGATGTCTAGAATGATGAGTTTATTTCTGACAGGAATAAAAAGGCCTCGGGCATTTTGGTGCTGTAACCCAGTGTTGTACCACCTTTTTCAAGAACATCGCCATACAAAGTCAATGGATCAAAATCCTTTTCCCATTTAAAAAATCTTTTGAGTGAAAGGAATCAACAGTGGAACAATTAGCCGGGAGGCGGTAGCTTTCGCTCCAAAAACATGGGTAGCTCTTTCTCAGAAGATCATAACAAGATTCAAGCATATAAAAGAACATAGAATGGTTCACAACTGAATAGCTTTCACACACAATGTAAGGGCAGCTTTTTCCGTCAAAGGCCCAAAAATAAATACATCTTTCACAAGGGAAAAATCATTCTGTTTGCAATTTGATCCACAATTGTTTTTAGGCAAGGGTTTCATCAAAGGAGTACTCAATCGAGTTATAGCAATAAAACAGAGATAAGTCAATGAAATTATCTAAAAAAATGCAAAATGACTAATGCAAAAGAATTAAGATCAACAAGAGATTGCAACACATCAAGAAAAAGAAATGATGCATATGGTGTTGCAACACTGAAACCCACACTAGTCAGAAAGAACAGACACCCAGAGACTATTTCAGGTAATTAAACCTTTGAAAGTCTAGGGCTTTGGTGAAAATATCAGCAATTTGATTCTCAGTGGTAACAAAATCAATGGTAACAATCTTATTCTCAACCAAGTCTCTAATAAAATGGTGTCGAATATCGATGTGTTTAGTTCTGGAGTGTTGCACTGGATTTTTAAAAATGTTTATGGCACTTGAATTATCACAGTAATCAGTAAGAATTTTCTCTTCAACCCGTAGTCAGTCAACACTTGTATCATCCACAACATTTGAGAACAAAAGCTCCCTAAGGCTGTATATTCAGACTCAATAGTGGATAGGGATACACAACTTTGTTCCTTACTGTACAATGAAACTAAATTGTTACCAAGGTAGACACATCCTCCAGGAGTGCTCTTTCGATCATCGATATCACCTGTCAAATTAACATCACTAAACCCAGTCAAGTTAGTGTTATGACACTTGGTGTTGTAACACTGGAGCTCTTCCTGCAACAAATAACAATTAGCGGAGGACTTATTTCCCTTCAGAATACAATTGTCAGAATTATCAAAGACATTACAAACATTCTTATCAAATTTGACACATAAATCATCATCACACAACTGGCTAATGCTAATAAGATTAGCTTTCAAGCCTTCAACATACAGGACATTTTTAAATGGGGAAGTCCTACGACATTTAACGTTCCTTTTCCCAAAACCTTTCCTTTAGCACCATCACCAAAAGTGACCAAACCGTTTTCATATTTTTCAAAATCAATGAGTTTTTCAATTCTCGGTCATATGACGAGAACACCCACTTTGTCAAAATACCATGATTCATCACATTAGCTTTTAAAGATGTGTGAGCAACATTACAAGAAAACTCATTTTTCCCAACCCAGATTTTCTTGGGTTTGTTGGATAAATCAACTTTAAAACAAGGAGTGTTTCTTTGGTGATGTTTGAACACATGAGATTGCACTTTCTGCGCTTGCTACGGTGTTTTAAAAGACGATAACACTTAGGTCTTATATGGCCAGGACGATTGCAATAGTGACAAATAGGAACAAATCCATTTCTTTTTCCAACATGATTAGATGAAGTTCCTTCTTTAACAAAAGCATTTTTAGAATTTTTATCCTTTTTAGCAAAGTTTTTGTTAGAATTGGAACCAAAACCAATACCTGCACGATCTTGATGGATCTTTTCTTGAGATAGAATTCCATCCAATCTCCCTTTACCGGTGTTTAGTTTCTTAACAGAGGCCATCATCTCGCTTAGATCTTTCTTCACCTTGGTTAATTCTTCCTTTCATTCGGTTGTTATCCTTTCAAATTTTATGACTTCACCTTTGAGTGAGTCTCTTTCAGCAGTAAGACACACCACTTTGTTTTCCAGGTTCTTATTTGTCTTCAAGACAACCAAGCATTTTTCGTACATCTTTTGGTAAACTCTCCTTAGTTCTTCATTCCTTGATTCTTCATCAACTTCAGAATCATCCTCAGAGTATTCATCACTTGAGTTATTTTCCTCTGCAGGAATCACAGAGTTTAGACATCTTTTAACAAAAGGAAAGTTAGTGTCATACTTGCTTGGTGTTGTAACACCATAAATAGCACTGGGGTGCGTTTCATTACAACCAACCTCTTTGTCAACATGATTGCTCACATTTTCTTCTTCTTTATCATCTGGTTCTTCGTTACTCCATGAGATGGTGAATGATTTCCCATTCTTCTTTCGAGTATTTGCACATTCAACCTAGATATGTCTAAAGCCACCACATTCTCTGCATTGAATCCTTTTGCTTTTATTTGAGGATTTGCTTCTTCTGTTCTTTTGACTATCAAGGAATTGAGGGCGTGAAACCGAACTTTCTTCATAAACGCACGACATGTTAGCAACAAATACAAAATAGGATCTCACCAATAAGAATTAGTGTTAGGCTCTTGATGCCAATTGATAAAATATGTTGCCCTATTAATCAAAAAATTAATACAAAAACCTGGATGTTCGGATTCAAACAGTGTTATATGTTAATGTTGTAACACTGAAACATACGACACACTCACACAGCGGAAATATAAATAACACTAGGATTTTTAACGTGCTTAGATTCCTCAATATTAATGCACGAGGCCACGCCCAGAGAAGAAACAATCCAATATTAGAAAAGCAAAGCTTATTACAAATACGACTGGATTTACGAATAGCATAAAGACTCTCTCTTTATCAATTCACCAACACTCGTATAAAACTAATCTCTTGATTGAATCTTCCACAATCTCAACCTTGTTGGACTCCCTCCAACTTCAAATCCCTTGAACGGTTGAGTCGATCCACGTCGTAGATCTTCACCTTCTTCTCCCGAAGAATAGAAAAATGGAACAAAAAGTTTCTTGAAGAAGAACTTATATCTCTTGAAAGGCTTTCTGGATGTCTTCTTCAAAGAGGCTGACTTTGCTTCTTATAGCTATCAATAGGAAATCATATCCCTGATTTCTTGTGGACAATTTTAAGCTAAGGAAGTAAATCAGCAAAATCAAATCATTTCCTTGTAGGTAAGAATCATGTACACAAGGAAAGTGAATAGAGAAAGGATAATTGACATTTATAAAAATGGCTGAATCAATTAAGATAAATCTATCCAATAATATCAACAACATTCACATAATAGACAACATGCCAAAAATCACAACACAGAATCTGGCATAAAATCCACCCAGATTCTGTTAACCGGTGTTGCATTAACAGAGTTACAACACTAGAACTTGCACCGAGCTTAAAGACCAAATTTGCCAATTAAGTAACACTAACAGAAGGGTTATTACTTTATGGAATATCAGTGTATGGAGATTTTAATGTACATTGAATCCAATATTAACATAAGGCCAAAAAGCAGCCATAGTTTAATTGTCCAACCAGTTTAATCTATTGGCAAGTGAAATATTTACCAGATTCCTAGTTAAACTAAAAGTGAAAAGATTCATCTTGACATTAATTCTTTATTTTTTAAATAACAAAAGCCAATATTAATATCCCAACATGAAGAAGATATAGATGCAAAGAAAAAGGGTGTTGACCTTCAATTGCATGCCCAGCAGTTATTTCAAACAGTTGCTATATACTTACTTCCAAGAATTGCATAACAATGTGAAATCAAAATAATTAACATCTTCTGTGTAAAAAAACAAAAAAAAATGTATTTTTGTACATCAAGTAGCTAGTATACAAAATTGTATTTCCTCTAATTTCTAAGTATATTTCATGCTCTAGCCAAGTGAGAGGCAAGATGAATGAATACATCCTCACTGCACGGAATTGTAAGGCCACCCATTGGATGATGAAATCCAAATTCTTCTTCGGCTTGACTTAGCAATTCTTGAAATGAAGGGTTGTTCAAGAATGTTAATGGTACTACAAAACGCTTCTTTTCAATTTCACCAACATAAACAACAAAATGTCCCTTAGGAACATCAGTTCCTGCTGAAGCTGATCTTTTTTCGTTTGATAAAGAACGTCTAAGCATTTGTCGAATGGCCATCCTTGTACTTAACTAAATATTGCTGAAGCAGAGAATTAAAATTGTAAGAAAAAGGTGGAAACTGAGGAAAGTGAGTTTTCTTGAGGACTTGTTTGCTGGTTGTGAGCTCATAATCTTTTGTATGTGCACATATATATAGTTGAATTTGTAGATGCCAACTAATTCAAAAAATATCGATATGAGTGGATTTGTGGAGGGTGGTGAAATTTGAGAAACATAAGCACATGAGGAATCACATGGGGTTGTCTTCATATCAACACAAAAAAGATTTTAATGTAATAATATGAAGAAGCATTTGTCTTCTGAAAAACATTGTTCCCTAACCAACTCCAGTAACAAAGCCCTCAAGGACCCAATTTGATAATGATATGTGTTGTCTCCTATGCGCTTAAAAATTGCTCAAATCGGTTTGTATTCCATTGATCTACCTATTTTAGGTTATCCATATATTAGACATGCATAAACATGTTTGATTATCAATGTTGGTGCATCAAGATTTTAAGGTCAGCTAATATAGTTGACCATTTTCATTAAGAACAAAAGGTATTCTAGTCTAATAAGTGAACCAAAAGTTCTCTCTCTCTCTCTCTCTCTCTCTCTCTCTCTCTCTCTCTCTCTCTCTCTCTCTCTCTCTCTCTCTCTCTCTCTCTCTCTCTCTCTCTCTCTCTCTCTCTCTCTCTCTCTCTCTCTCTCTCTCTCTCTCTCTCTCTCTCTCTCTCTCTCTCTCTCTCTCTCTCTATAAATATATATATATATATATATATATATATATATCCATCGACAAAGAAGCCTAACCTATCACATCAATAAATGTACTAGGATGAGGACAAGTATGAAGGGTCATGAATCAATTATATAATTTCATTTATGGTTGACAAAAATTTACACGAAAAAATGATCGATGAAGTTATGATGTTTTTTTTAAATAAATAGAAATATATAAAAAGAAAATAAAAGATCCTGATCACAAGGCCGTCAGTAGCAAAGGAAAAACAATGCAAAACTTGAGGAAGAAAAACAAAAATAACTTAAAGACGCAATGTCTCAAGGATTTTCGAGTGATATTATCATTTAATTTTTTTTCCACGTGCTCGAGTATCGTCTTGATGGTCTCAGGTAGCCTGTGGAATATCGGCCCAGGATCCTTGAGTCACAATTTCCATAGCCTTCATAGATTCTGAGTGTGAAAATCGGAGTAGTTGAGGAGTCGCCTAGCTTGGTCTTTAAAGCTTCCGATTTGTCTTTTTCTTCTTCATCCGCCATATCAGACCAACGCTTATGTGCTGCTTCAACCATTGCTTTGAAACCCTCAGACGAATTGTTAGAGCTAAGGACATAATCATTAAGCAGACGACTTCTAGATACAACTTCATGGCACTCTGGAGATCCGCTTGACTCTTTTCATCTAAATTTGGTGCAATCACCGTTTCCTCATGAACAATAATTGAATTATGTTCTGGTGGTTGATAAAGAACCATAGTCCTATCATGATTGATATTCAAACCTCTGAAGCTTATATCAGCATGGACGTGTGAGGACTCATTCTCTCCATGCAAACTCTCCGATGCATCACCCAACACGTTAAAAGAATTCTGTGTTTGAATACCCGAAGTAGATGGTCCACCCTCCTTAGGGCCAGTACTCATCTCCGTAGAATGAACTTTTCGGGGCTTAACTTGAACCCAAGTTTCCGAAACTACTTCATTATCCTTGTTAGCCAGAATCCTACCATGATTCCCCATCCTAATAACCAATCGTCCACGAACCGGGTCTTATCAGTTTGAACAATTTTAGCTTTTTTTGTCGTATCTTGATGGCGATAATTCGTAATACAATGCCCAACAATCTGAAAATTAACGCAAAATTCTCATAACCGATCAAAACAATATAGCAATGCCCTACCCTTGCAACCAAAATAAATTCCTGAAGAGATTTATTCAAATCAAGTTCAACTAACACTCGAACAAAATGTCCAACCTCCCCGAACAACGAACGACCATCAATTTGGATCGCAGTACCTATCGCACTTGCAATCTTCATAATCAAAGAGGGATGTCAATACTCGATACGCAGTTCATAAATACAAACCCAAACTTGTTCCATACAAGTATTAAGTTTATAAAGATTGAAATCTGGGATCCAATTAGTGATGCAAATTGTGCTCAGATTCAAATTCCATGAAGTTTTAACAAAAGCACGATTACAGTCAGCTATATCAGTACACTGTAAACTGAAATAACCCTTACCTAGTGGTACCAATTGCCAAGCATGTTGAATTCTCCAAACAGAATGCAATTTCGATTTGAGCGCCTCTAACGTGCATGGCTTTGACCTTTTTGGAAGTAGGAGTCGTCCAATTAATGAATCCCGTAACTCCGATGTACGTTGATGATAAATTCCTTCATCCATCGTTACAGAATAAAAATCTCCTTTCTTAACTGGAATTGTATCCTCCCCCGAGGGCACCGTTTTTGCAAAAGATTTCTTCACAACCGTTTCTTGAAAATCTTGATCCGTTCTTGAGAATCTTGGAAGCGCGATCAACAAAATAATCCAAAACTTGACGAAAACATGTGAAATATATCGGATCTTGATTTTCTTGATCAAGTCTTGCAGCAGTTTAAAATGTTTGTGTAGGAGGATCAAGAGAGGTAGTAAAAGAAACCGTTAATTTGATGTTTTTCTTGTTCGAATCTTGTACCATTCTTGTGAGTAGTATAATTAGGGTTTGGGGAAACCCTTGGTGAATCTCTAGGAGCAGGGATAGAAGAACTAGTTATGGATGGACGATGAAGAATTCCCAAAACTTGTTCTCCTTGAGGACAGGCACCAGATTCCATAGGGAGAGTTGTCGCAACCTGGGGTTGAGAGTGCTCATCGAACCATGGGTTATTGAAGGAGACACGACGCAGAACCTGGGAAGACATCATGAGATTTCGTAATTTCAGGGAAAAGAGAAAAATCGAGCTCCTTGAAGAAGATCAAGATGCATAGACCATGGAGGTTAGGGAGGAGAGAGAAGTGAGCATTTTTTCACAAAACCCTAATTTTTTCCCTTGCGCACGAGTCTTTTTCCGATGAAGTTTTGATGTTTCCTTGAAATATAATCCTCTGGTTCTATGATTCCAAAGTTTGAGCAAAAATTGAAATTGTTAAGCCAAAAGAAGATTCAGAGAGCAAGTAGCAACTAAAGTACCTGGACTCGTGGTGAGACGATCCGATCCAAACTAGTTATGGTGCAAACTTTGACAAAAACTCTTGTCAGACGGTTTAACGGGCTAAAATCAATTAAACAGTTCCCAAAACTGATCCGATAATATTTTAGTAATATTAGCAATGCCGTTTTGTAAATATCCAGGGACTGATATTTGGTATAGGTTGTAGTACATGTTGACATTTGGTATATTTAATTATGTTAAACTAATGCTAATGGTTTGAGTGTTGTCTGATATATTCGTTTGGATAATAGCCAATGATGTTTCATGTGATAAATGTTTTGTTGATCTCAATTCAGATGTAGTTTTGACAAAAATGCCAAAGGGGGAGAATGTTAAAGACCAAATTAATTTGTGGACATAATGTTTTAAGTCCACGTTTTCAATGTTGGCATTATTTGTCATACATATTCTTTTATTGGTTTGTTTGTGATGTGCAGGTTTTAATCAGGAATTGGAGATATTCTTGGATTTACAACTCTAAATTGAATAGAAGTTTAAACTTGACAGACTCCAAGTCTCAACATGCAACTTGGATGTTGAATTAGAAGTATTAAAGAAAAAGGAAGAATCCTATTTAGTTTAGGAGTTCTAATTGGTATATAAATTGGTATAGATTAGGTCGTTTATAGTCTTATATATATACCGAAGCTTTGGAGTGCTTTTACTTACGCTTTAAATGAGAAAATATTCAGCAGTCATATTTAGGAGCTTTAAGAGATTTATTTTATGAGTTTATAGACCATCTTCGTGTTTCTACGTACACGTATACATTCTTCGGGAGGAAGAAGGTGAGTCTTTGGGACAAAGACGATCCGTGATTTGGAGGCGTCCAACAGTGAAGGGATTTCATTGAAGCGGATTATTGGAAGAATAATTTCGGCGAACATAAATGGAGTTCAAGAACGGCGACGATTCAAAGAGTGAGTCTTTAAATTGTTTAAGTCCAATTATTCTACTCTGTAACCTTTATTATTAGTGGAATTATTTTTCTCTGGGCGTGGCCTCGTGGAGTAGGATTGGTTAATTCGAACCACATTAATATCATTGTTATTTTATTTTCCATTTTGTGCGAAAATACTGTGTCAAAAACGATGTTGTAACATCAATTACAACATCGGTTGTTCAGGTTGCTGATATTATTTAATAATTTGGGGCAACAAATTATAACAGCTTAGAATTCAGTCCTACTTTTTTTTTTTTTTTTTTTTGGGGGGGGGGGGGTGGTGAGGTTTCAGGGGGAAGAATAAGTTGGATAGAATTCACTTATTTCTTATCATGTAGAGAAAATTCTATTGAATTAATCTTGATACTGCTAAAATCCACATATCACTCCAAGTTAGCTATTCTGAATAATTGTTCAACTTCTTCTCTGGAGTTGGTAATTTCTTAGAATGGGAACTTGCATGCGTCACCAAGACGTGCTCTAAGGTTGCCCCAGGAAGGCCTCTGACGCTCAAGTTAGAATGTGTAGGAGAAATTCAGGCCAATGGAAACAACAATTGAAAGCAATTAACTAAGAAGAATCCAAAATAATTACAAATGGTATGGAAGGACCTTTGTATACCTTGGTTGATGGGTCGCCTGGGTCTTATATGCTAAAGTGGGTCGTGTGAGCCGGTATGAACCGCGGGGGTCGGATATAGCAAATTACGCCTCACGGGCTGCTCAATAATAGTTTGTGCCTCATGTGCCAATTGACAGTATTTGGACCCAATGATGATATTCGTCGGTGAATAATTTTTTTAAATAAGTTGGGAGTACTTGTTGGAGGAGGGGGATAAATTTCAAATAAACTGAAAGATAACCGGTTCGAACCCCGGTCAATACTCTTATAAAGGGTGAGCGTACCACATGAGCTACAAGCTAGTGGTATTCGTCGTGAATAATTAAATAATGGCGTAATTAAATAATAGCGTAATTAAATAAAAAAATATATAAGTACGATTTTACCCCCAACAGATCTATAGTAAAAGGATGACATTGTAATTTCTTGAATTGTTTTGCATGCAGAGATAGTTAATTTGAAAAATATAATTGTGGAAAAGAAGAGCTTTAAAGAAAAATAAAAATAAAAGAAAAATGAACAAAGTAAATTTAATTGCACGATGGAGAAATGTTTCATTTGTTGAAATGTAGATAACCGCCCGTAAAACCAATTCAAATAATCGCGTTGTTTCGTCTGTCGAGCCAAATGTACCTACAAAACTGTTTCTCCCATTTCGAATACAAAAAAAATAAATTCCTTCACTCTCTCTAAGCAGCCGTATACTTAATTAATTCATGATTTCTGCAACTAATTACCTAAATATTTCTCTTACGAGGTTGTACAATTTTTTCTTTCTTTTCCCTTCTTTTTTGAGTAATTTTACTCTCCCTTTTTAACTTTTTTGGTTTTTGTTTGTTTTTTCTTTGTTTTGCTTTGCGGGTTACCAGGTTATTTTACGGCAAGCTTGCAGGGTTTGGACATCAAAATGATGGGATCTTTTCTAGCAAGACCATTATTGTATGTTTTGCAAACAGTTTTCAATTTTTTTCAATTTTCCTTTTTTTTTTTTTTTTAGGTCTTACTGAATTTTTATAACTCAGTACACCAAACAATTGCAGAATTTCATTTTTCATTTTTATTTTATTTTTTAATTATAGGATGGTGTTTGGATATGTTTATCCAGCGTATGAATGCTATAAGTTTGTTGAAAGGCAAGATTTAGAGATGGATCAACTCAAATTCTGGTGCCAGTACTGGTATGAAAAAAGCCTTTTAATACATTTATAATTGTAATTTTAGTTCCAAATTATAAATCCTATTAATTTCCTAACAAATAAGTTGATCACAATCTTATTGTTGTTGATAATTTAATTTGTTCTGATTCTTATAGGATTTTAGTTGCACTGCTTACAACGTGCGAGAGAGTTGGGGACAACATCATGTCCTGGTAATAAAATAAATCTTGGTTTTTTTTTTCCTACTTCACTTTTCATGGTTCGCGAGTTCAACTGACCATGGTTTCTTTTCATCAAGGTTACCTCTATATGATGAAATCAAGGTTGCATTTGTCTTGTATCTTTGGCACCCCAAAACAAGGGTATATTTATACTTCTAGATTTCATATTGTATTTTATGTAATACATGCACATGGGCTTTAATTGCAATTTTGGTCCTGTAATTTTTAGGGGTTGATAATCTTACTCCTATAACTTCTTGATGTGACAGTTTTCATCCTTGACGATTTTACCATTTAGCCAAAATAGCAATTTCAGTCCTGTAACGGTCATAATGTATTTTGGTAACAACTGAAATATTGAAACACCTAATTTGAACCAAAATCAAACAAAATCAAAACTTGTAGGACTAGAATTGCAAACAATTAGAACTAATGGGGTCAAATTGCAAAGAATCAACTTCATATATGACCAAAATTACTAGCCCCTATTCTTACTGGAAAATTTTGCAATTAAGCCCATATGCATGCGTATCAAATGTATAAAAACACTTTTCACAATATATAGTATATTTGGAATTAATCATATATATAATATAAAAATAAAAAATTAACAAAAAAAATTAAAATTCAATAACGATTTGAAATGATGTAATTGAGACGGCACTATTTTCTATTAAAGTATTAAATATCTTATAATTTGTATTGTTTTGTGGTTAGGGGAGTATGTATATCTATAGGTCATTCCTGCGGCCATATCTGGTGAAGCACGAGAAGGAACTTGATTTATATTTGGTGAATGTGAAGAAAAATATAGCCATGATCACGACTTTGCTTTGGCAAAAGGCTCTCAGTTATGGGCACTACACATTTTTTGAAGTTTTGCAATACGCTTCTTCTCAGTCAGCACTAAGGTCTTCATCCAATCCAAAGAGTTGATTTCATAAAAGATTTATTACTTGATTATTATTATTTTATATCATGCCTTTTTTGCAATTTCGAACCGCAAATTTTGTTTTTTGTCTAAATGATACATAGTCTTATTTCATTGCGTAGTTTTAAAATTTCAAATGTATTGAAACATATGTTATTATTTAAGAAAAAATGATTTATTGTAGCAGAATTAAAAATAGTTGATAATCATAAGTTGATAGTGTTTGCAAATAGAATTAGAAGTTGAGAGTGTCTCGGAAAATACTGTAAAAGTATTTATTTATTTGTATAAATCAAATCAAAAGTAGAAATAGAAATCTAAAGCACATATCTCTTTGCTTTTAAATTTTAATTAAATAAACAAGCACAAGTTGATATTTTCAAATACTAAAAACTAAATTTTTATTTTCAGCCAAAAACTGAGTAGCATTATTTTCTAGTGATTGCAAATACTCTGTAGTACTGGAAGATCACGGATTACTTGGAAATGGATAAAAATGCGGGGAAATTACATAAAATACACTCTTTTTGGTAAAACATACCACAAAATACGCTCATATTACTTTTATACATGTTTTTTTTTCTTTTGTACCTTCTTTTTTCTTTTTTTACGCTCCTGCATATTTTTTTATTATTTGTACTTTTTGTTTTCGTTTTTTTGCTCCTGTATTGCTTTATATGTTATATATGTTGTTTCGATGTTGTTTAAATTTGTTTCTTTGTTGTTTCTATGTTGTTTCTTTGTTGTTTCGATGTTTCAAAACAACTTTTTACATATTTTTATGCTTTTTTTGGTTCATGTATTATTTGTACATTGTTTCTATTGTTTCGGTGTTGTTCTATAATATTTTTAATGTTGTTCTAATAATGTTTTGTTGTTTCCATATAGTGTTCAATGTGTAAATACAATGTTTACCTATTTTTAAGCACTTTTTATTCATATGGTGTTTTTTAATATTTTTTACGTTGTTTCTATACCGTTTTTAATGTTGTTCCGATGTTTTTTGTCATTTCCATGTAGTTTTCGATGTTTAAATACAATTTTTACCTATTTTTAACTCGTTTTGCTCATATGATGTTTTCTATATTATTTCTAGTTTGTTTCTATATTGTTTCCATATTTTTTATGTTTTCATGCATTATATTAAAAATTGAATTGCGTTTTTTTATTCATGTTGTTTCTATAATATTTTTAATTCGTTTGGTTTTAATATGTGTTGTTTTATGTGTATATTTCTTGATTTTTCATAATACTTCGAGTATAAAATGGATTATTTAACGGGGGCAAAATTTATTTTTTTACTGAAATTTTATTGAAAGAAGCATGTTTGAAATATGCTCGAAACAATCTTGAAACAACAGATTAAAAATTTTGGAAATTTTGGTGGTAGCATGGTGTAAAAAAATGGGCGAAAGTATAAATTTGGGCAATAAAGTAACGAAAAGGATAAAAGACTGATACTGTCCGAAAAAAATAGGTTAATTGTGTCAAAAAGCCCTAAAAGTACGGGATAAGTCCAGTTTTCAATTCAACCTTTTCTGGGTCAAACTGATAATCACATGACATGCGCAGTGGAATAATACGGGCCGACCATAGCAAAACTATATGGGCTGACAAATTTATTATTGGCTCTACATACTTAACCGGCCCATGTGTCCTTACCACAACTATTAGGGGCCCAAAGTCAAACTTCTTCTTCCGTACTTTGGAAATTGGTTTGATTGGCATTATTCATTTATTCTATATAGTTTTTAATAATATATAAATTGTTATTTTTTATTTAAAAGGATAATCTATATACAAATAACTCAATATTTATTTATTAAAAAAGATAACTTATATACAAATAACTCGGTTTTATTTATTACGTTCCAAAAAATTATCCTATCAAATTGGAATGTCTCATTTCATTTAAAAAAATTGTGAAACATTCAATTAAAAAATAATCAATATTCTGCTAAAATAAAACCAATATTGTTTATGTCATTGAATAGACCTTAAAAACCAGAAACCCTTTTCAATATTTGCATTAATTAAAGAAAAAAAGCTGGGCTTTTCGGGGTTTATAATAATATCTGGCCATGCACAAGAACAGTAGCGGTACAATGAAAAGCAGTAATATTAGTGGTGAGGTGATGGACGGTTCAGATATAACGGAGTTGGTTGAGAACGACGACGTTTTTAGCAATTTTGTGGATCATAAATTTGAAGAACTCGACGCCGACAGTGATGGAAAACTATCAGTGAAAGAGCTGCAACCAGCTGTGGCAGATTTAGGCGCGGCTCTCGGCTTGCCGGCTCAGGGCACTTCCCCTGAATCTGATCACATTTATACTCAGGTTTTTCTTGCTATATATATATATATCCCTTGTCAATTGTCATCTTAATTTCTTCTCATTTTCGTATTATATGTGTGTAAAATGTAAATGTGTGTGTGTTTTTTTTATTTACCAAGATTGTAAATTTATGATCACAAGTCTATTTGCAGTTGTTTTTGTAAAATTTACGGTTAATGGTTGGCTTGCCAATTTCAAGATAATTTTTTGCCCTCATTTCGGTTTTTCATTTTCCGCCCTCCGCTTTACTAGTGTTATTCTGCAGAGTGTAAATTGTAAATTTAGTAGTGGAAGCTTGTTGGTGATTGATTCTTGGTTCTGGTTTTGGGATTCTGTTTTAAGCTTAATAAAGTTGTAATCTTGGTGTAGTGTGTTTTTTGGAAGCCACTTTTATTATTTGTTTGCAACAATCTTAATTAATTAAAGAGTGACTTATAAAAAAAACACTTGAGGTATAGTGTGTTTATAAAAGAATCTATTTATATTTCAAAATTACAAATACACTAGGATAATTAATTCTAGTTTACTAATTGCCACCTCATGGGTGTTAGTTAAGCAAATCCAAATCTCAATAGGGTGTTTGTAATATTTTTGGGGTATTTATAATTTTGAAAGATAATTTAATTTTTCTGTAATTAGACTAAAGCATAATGGTGGTTTTTGTAATTTGCCCTTAACTAAATTGAGGTCGATATATATATATATAGGGATAGAATCTCGTAAGATAGCCCCTTGCCGTGAGACCGTAAGGACTAATTATAACCATTAACAACAAATAATCAATTGATACAGTTACAACTAAAATTAATCCATTAAATAATTAATTTAAACACAAAAAGAGTAATAAAGTAAAACAACAATATGGTGTAACAAATGTTCCATTAAAACCGCTGGCTAAAAATGCTTTTAATCAAAAGCATATCAATCATGTTCCATGAATAAGAATCCCATGAAATTGCCTTTAAAAAAATTCATCACTCTCTCCTACATATAATTGAACGCCAGACAGAAGAAGTTGCAGAGAAAGAAAAAATTGCAATTATGAACACTAAACAAGTCAAGAGATAGAACACAAATTCACATTAAAGTTCATAGGACGCGATGGAAGAAAGTTGCATATGTTCATGGATTATAAAATGATATAATGCATAGTTAGTGTATATATATTTGATGCATAACTCAATAATAACGATGTGTATTTAGTTTAATTTGGAACTTGTGCCCATTGGGAATAGTGACAGATTACATTTGTAATTTTGATGCATAGTTAGTGTATATTTGGTGCATAACTGAATAATAACGATGCATATTTAGTTTAATTTGTAACTTGTGCCTATTAGGAATAGTGACATATTACATTTGTAATTTTGATGCATAGTTAGTGTATATTTGATGCATAATTGAATAATAACAATGCATATTTAGTTTAATTTGTAACTTGTGCCCATTAGGAATAGTGGAATATTACATTTGTAATTTTGATGCATAGTTAGTGTATATTTGATGCATAATTGAATAATAACGATGCATATTTAGTTTAATTTGTAATTTGAGCCCACTAGGAATAGTGACATATTACTTTTGTAATTTTGATGCATAGTTAGTGTATATTTGATGCATAATTGATTAATAACGATGCATATTTAGTTTAATTTCTAACTTGTGCCCATTAGCAATAGTGACATTTGTAATTTTGATGATAGTTAGTGTATATTTGACGCATATTTAATTTTAATTTATAACTTGTGCCATTAGGAATAGTGACATATTACATTTGTAATTTTGATACATAGTTAGTTATGTTTGATGCATAACTAAATAATAACGATAAATAGTTAGTTTTAATTTGTAACTTGTGCCCATTAGGAATAGTAACAGATTAAATAAATTTGTATATAAATCCTACTGCACGAACACAATTGAGAAGCCTGGGCAAAACCGATTCGAACAAAAAATCAAGTGTAGAGAAAATGTAAGAATTCTTCAACCCAGTAGCAGACGTTTAGAAAAAAACTGAAGAAAACTTTTGAAATGGAAATAAGAAATGAAAGCGGGAATGAGATCAATGACCAATCCCCAATATAAAGGCCTCTGTGAACAGTTACCAAAAAAACGAAAATCTCATTCTTTTTAAAATGACTGAATTACCCTTGTCAGGGAAAAAATAAAAAAAAGGGGCCCAAAAATAAAAAAAAAAATCAGCCTTAGTATTTGATAAATAAATGGCTCAGATCAATCCACATTGTCTTCCGTAATGACCCCTGCCATATTTGATCCAATACATATATATAGGGAGATGATCATGTGAGACCACCCTCCTATGTTAAGACCATAGGACCAGATCTTCACCATCAAAAAAAAAAATCAATAAGCCAAGATATGAACAAATATATAAAACAATTCATATGAAAGTATACATTAGAAGGGGTAAAATAGGAATCCAAGAAACTAAATATGGTCACCGCCTCCTACAAATTAGGGATGTGATCTGTTATTGATCACGTCTCTATTTTCACGCGATTCATCTTTCCTTTCTCTCCTTCTTCAAATATGGCAACATAATCATGTAATAATTTACGAAAAGTATACAATTCCACTAAACTAACTATACATTAAAACATTACTAAGTATACATAAACAATTAACTATGTATACAATTACACTAAAACTACCTGTACATTAAAACATTACTAAGTATACAGAAACATTTAACTAAGTATACAATTACATTGAACTAACTATACATTAAAATATTACTAAGTATACATAAACATTTAACTAAGTATACAATTATACTGAACTAAATACACTATTCCACTTAATTACTTATATAACTAAGTATACAATTCCATTGAACTAAGTATACAAATTCACTAAACTACTTACTAAACTACTTATATAACTAAGAATACGATTCCACCAAACCAAGTATACAAATCCACTGAACTAAATATAGAATAAAACATCACTAAGTAAACAAGTCCACTGAACTAAGTATATAATTCCACTTAACTAAATATATGATAAAACAAAACCAGGTATAAAAGTGATGCATTTTTTCTCCCTAAAAATCGGCAAACTAAAAAGGAAAGATTGTATTTGCCTTAAAAATAACAATTAAAGATATTAATCGCCTATTTAATAAATTGATGATATATAAAGTACAAATATACCCTTTTGAGCCTAAAATAACTAGAATGATCTACACCATTTAAAATTTTAAATCAAGAGTCCATAAGTGTTCCTATGGACTAACCTAAAGGGGTTGGTCTCATTTGAACCAATCCATATATATATATATATATATATATATATATAGTGAGAGAGATCTGTGAGACCACCTCTTGGGTTAGTCCATAAGATCGAATCTAGACCATCCAAATAGTAAATCAATGGCCAAGATTCGTTACAATCTATACAGGTTTTCGAAAGTAACTATACAATAGAAAGGGTAAAATTGGAATCCGTAAAATTATTAATTGTAACCTCCTCCTACATTATAGGGACGTGATCTTATTGATCACGTCCCCATAAATCACGCATTTACCATATACAATCAAAAATATACGTCTCCTTCTCCACGCCAACATTGCATCGCCATTATCAAAACCTCTCAAATCACCATTATCACCCAAAATCGGCCCTGCAATTCATCCACAAAAATTAAACGCGACGGATATCTAACAATTTGCAAGGAGGTATCACCCGTTTGATTGGAAAGAGTTATACAATGGCAAAAGTATTGATTTCAACGCAAATCATGAATGTTCTCCGGTAATTTCTCCGAGAAAAAGCTATAATATTCGAGCCTGTGAATCAACAATTGGTGACCAATGAACTATATGCACTTCTATTATTGTTGTTTTGTATGTTTAGTATGTAAATGTTGTCTATGTAGTGTGTCAATATTGTATATATAGTTTTATATTTTTTTATATTACCCACTTGTATGAAGGTTGCATCTCAATTAGTAGTTTGTATGTTTAGTACAGATAATTTCCCAATTTAGAATATAAGTCTAAATTGTTGCTTTGTATGCAAAAATATAGAACTGCATAATTGTTGTTTTGTATGTTTAGTATGTAAATGTTGTCTATGTAGTGTGTCAACATTGTATATATAATATATGTTTGCATATTACTCACTTGTATGAAGGTTGCATCTCAATTAGTACAAATAATTTGCAAATTTAGAATATAAGTCTTGTGTATATAGCATTATGTATATGCATACTTACGCCTTATCTGCATATAATATATTTGTTACCAAATTCAGCAATTACAACATGTATATATTAATTTATTCAGCAATTACAACATGTATATATTAATTTATTCGTTGTATATTTATAATACAACAGTTGTATATTTTCGTCTGTAATTTGTTCAAGTAAAAATCTACTCATACTTATTTCATTGTATGGTAGAAATTGTCTGTTATAATAAATTAATCAGTTTGTATACTTATAAATCAAAACGTGCATACATAGACTATTAAAAATGTATATTTTATACAAATATTTGAGAACATAGGCAATATCGTGAGAAATGAAAATTGTGTATGAATGATGTTATATAACTGTATTTATAATATATACATTTTGTATTATTGTCTAATAACTTTTGTGGTGTCAAAAAACAACGTAGGACAACGGCTCGGAATCTCACCGGGATCAACAAAATATTGGATACCAAAGGTGGAACAAGAAAAGATTCCGTGAGTGGGAATGCATTTCGCTACGTTGGAAACCGGTGTACAATTTTACCGAAACTATGGAGCAATTAGCGGATTCAAAACGCAAAACTCAACAGACGATGTGGAATATGTGGTGAGATCGGAACGCATAATAGTCGTACATGTCCAAACCGCGACACCACGACCTAGTGCAATGTTTATATTTTTGCAAAAAAAACAATTCTGTCAGTTTATTATTTAATGAATTTTTTTTTTTTGTAACGTTGAGTAATTGTTAATTTATCTTTAATGTTATTCTTTCTCCCTAAACATGTATTGCATGTAAAATTACATTCAACTAAATATGCAAAAAAAAAAAACTAAGCATACAAAATTGTTTTACTATATATACAATTACACTGTATACGCCAATAAGTACCTTAAGATTTATATAAAATACATTAATCTACTTATCCAACAAATAATACAATTCAACTAATCCAAAATAGACAAATGCAACACATTAAATATACAATTCTACATATATATTTATACAAGTCCATAAGCAACTGAACTAAAATCAATAAATCACCCATGCAACTAAGTATACAAATCCACCTAACATAATATGCAATTCAACGTAACTAAATAAACAGATATATTAATCTACTTATACAACAAATAATACAATTCAACTAATCAAAAATAAACAAATGATACACATTACATATACAATTCGATATATCTATTTATACATGTCACTGAAACTGTATACAAATCCACTGAACTAAAACAGTGAATCACCCATACAATCAAGTAAACAATTCCACCACATAAAATATACAAATCCACGTAACTAATTAAATAAGTATATTAAACTGTTTTATAGAACAAAAAATACAATTTAAATAACCCAAAAATAAACAAATGGAACATATTAAATATACAATTCGACATGTCTATCTATACAAGTTCTTTGCATCCATGTATAATGTACATGCAAATCAAAAAGATCACTTTCATGTATAATGTACACATGAGATTTGCATTGCCCTTCGTAAAACCAGGTGACCGACCCTCAAACCCGCATTCTTTTGTGCAAGTTTCATAGAAGCAAGAGCATCAACCAAAACCTTGGGTTTTGCCCTAACTTGCGTCTTAGGGATATGAACTATCAATCCTTCGCCTCTTTTTTGGGCTGCTCGTTTCAAACTGCCCCATCCTCTGCACCATTATTGACCTCTATTTCTGTTCTTCACTTGACATTTTACTAGCCACAAACACCTACATAAAAAGAACACAAATCCAGGATATCAAGAACTTTAAACCTCATTTGTTTACATTCCACCTAAATGTTGTATATTTAACATGACAAACTTGTATATTTAGTATAAAAATATGCATACTTAATATTTAACATGACAAACTTGTATACTTAGTATAAAAATCTGCATACAAAAGTATGTTTATATTCTACTTAATCTTTGTGTATTTAACATAATATATCGATATACTTAGTAAAAAAATGTGATACTTGTTATGTGTTTCTTATTTGGGTACACTAATTTGTTTACATTCCACTTAATGTTGTTTATTTAACATAATATATACGAATAGTTAGAATACACCACAACCCCTACATAAAAAACACTTAATTCATATGTCAAAACATAATACAAAAATATGTTTATATACTACTTAATGTTGTATAATTAACATAATATATCAGTATACTAAATAAAAAGATATGCATACTTTTTATGGGTTTGTTACTTGGGTTATTTGAGTTCAAATTGCAAAATTTTGCAAAAATACCATAACTAAATAAACACACAAATTGCGAAAGAATCCTTCAGTAACAACAAGAAACAATAAAAAAAGGCAGAAGAATAAAACAACAAACATACTGAAACTTGGAGAAATTGGGCCATTAACAGAGAAAAGGAACTCACCTTTACAAACGCAAAAAACAGGCGCAAAATAACCCTTCTCTGCTCTCTTCTTCGCAAAACCCTAACCTTCTACCAATAAGAAACTTATGAACGGCGAAATAATTTCAAACTTCAAGTTTTCGATGTGCCCGGAGAAGACGAACGACCAGTTTGTTTTTATGTGCGATAAAACGAATGGAAGTGTAAGTATATTTGGGAGAGAAAAGAAAAGAGTAGTAGGGTTTTTTTGCTGGTCAAAAACCGTCCAAGAGGAAGCCAAAGGAACCCGTTTGAAAAGACACAATGAAAATATATGGTTTTTCCCCTAAAATCGGAAACTGATAAAGGAAGGATTCTATTTTCCTATTAATTAGCAATTAACGTGATCTACAAAAAAACTGTAAAATGGTGAAAATACAATCATACCCTTATAACCCAAAAATAACCAAAGAGATCTACACCATTAAAAAATTAAATCAAAGGTCTATATGCGGTCTTATAGACTAACCTGAAGGGTTGGTCTCATTTGACCCAATCCATATATATATATATCTTATGTTGTTTAGTCCTTAGTTGTGGTATTCGCCTTCACTTTATGTGATCTAAGGATGACAATGGGAAGGGCATGGTGGGTACTTGAAGAACTACACTGCCCGACCACCCACCAGGATGGGTCGGATCGACCCACCATGGGGTCACACTAAGATAAAGAAGATGGCGATCGGTAATGCACATCTTCAAAGAAAAATCGCTAAAGAAACAGCGGATCTTTTTCGAAATTACATGTAAAACTTATATTAAATATATTAAAAAATAAAAATATTAGGTGGGGTAGGGTGGAACGAGTATCTACTGGAACTAGAGATGATACTCAGACCCTCCCGCCCCAGGTCAGGGGATGGGCGCGCCAGGGCAGGTTGTACACTTGGCGGGTCAAATTGCCATCATAAGATGCCATCCCCTATGATATCATGTGTTTGGCTTGCAAGTTCCAATTTACATAGGTGTCGTTCTTTTCCTTGTAAATTAGTTCTCAAGAAGTCAGAGTCAGCTATATCATGCTGTACTTTTGTTGTGGCACTGAGTTCAATTCTTTTGTCTTTGAGCATAGGGATGGCTACTCGGACCCTTAGGAGATATATCAAGCTAGTTAGAGAAGCATACCTAATTAACCATTGATATATATGTAAGGGTAATTAATCATAATTATGCGAAAACAGAATCTAGTGGAAATTCAATGGAAACTAATGATTTTCAATCGGTGGGACTAAAGATCAAAAGTAGAGGCAGCCTCAGATGCTAAAAGTTCTAGGGAGGCTCTAAAGAAGCCTTTTTGGGCTTAACTTCAATGTTTAAATGCACATTAAGCAGTAGGCCATGTATTAAATACCGAACCGAAATGGACCAACCGATTCAACCGAACCGGGAACCGTGGGTGGCTCAATCGGGTTAGGCCCAAAAATATATAATTTACACTTCAACAGGTCAAAAATTGGTCCAGAACCAGTCAAAAGAGGGAACCGTTTTTTATTTTAAATTTTTAAAATTATTATAGAATCTTAGAGTTTTAAAGTTGCCATTTTTACATTATATGATTATTTGAATAAGGGTTATTATGTGAAATATTTTTTTACTTGCTTATTAATATATTTTTTTCGTTTATAAAATGTATACATAATAATAAATATTTTACATTATAATTTTATACAATATAACTAAACAAAAATTAATTAATTTCATTAAACTGATTGAACCAACTGTTAAACCGATCCCGACCGATTGAACTATGAACCAGTAGTAAGTCCGATTTACTAACCAGTCCGGTTTTTCAAACATTGGTAGTAGGTTAATGATGAGGCCGTACACCCACCTTTCTTCAAAATGGAAGCATACATGCATTTAGATTGTCGCCTTTAATGATATGCTTACAGCAAACCTCACCTGATTTATTCCTCTACCCAAAAGGAAATATCATATATCAAATAATCACCTAATGAAAGTGACGTTTCAATATTTCATGTATGGTGTGAAAACATGAATAGCTTATAGAAATCCAAGCATTGTGATATATTGAATGTGGTAAGTTAATGGTAAGATACTAACATCAGTTCTTTCTCATGATAATATATTTATGATATGATCCAGGTTCTTAATGAATTTACACATGGTAAAAAAGTGAAAATAAGCAAGAGTGCATTTAAAGAGGTTCTGTCAGATATTCTACTGGGCATGGCAGCTGGTTTAAAGCGAGATCCTGTTGTGATTCTTCGAATCAATGGCGAAGACCTTCAAGAGTTTGTCAAGAGTCCAACTTTTGAACCAGAGATGCTTTCTATATTTTTATTGATTGAATTACCGAATGATGGATCCCTTAAATATTATATCATCAAG
>CM071937.1:70509624-70646357 GCA_016081115.2 Rehmannia glutinosa | reverse complement strand
TATTTATGTATGCATTATAATGATGCACATAAGAATTATTTACCGTAATGATCAAGAACATGTTGCAATTCAATAATGATATATTAATTTTTGATGTTATCAATGATGTAATGCACATTGTACAACCGATTAATCAAATCGTAAACATTTTGCTTTTCAATATCAATGGATATCCCAATTTTTAAAACAATTAGGAATATCTCATTTTAAAAATAAAATATAAAAGGTTAACCAATTAGTTAAACACCAGAAATATAAAACGTAGGATATATTAATTTTTGATGTTATCAATGATGTAATGCACATTGTACAACAGATTAATCAAGAAATCAGAAACATTTTGTTTTTCAAATGATAATGGATATCCCAATTTTTAAAACAATTAGGAATATCTCATTTTAAAATATAAAATATAAACAGTTAACCAATTAGTTCGTCACCTCAAAATATGAAACGTAGGATCGGTGTTGATCGACATCGACCCTGTCCGTTCTCCTTATTGCTCCCAATGATATTTGGTCAAGCCCAGTCACCTTATCCCTCCCACCAGCCGACGTCTCTTTAGCTATGGGCTTTTGCCCGAGAGATCGTCATATTCATGAATATACCGTTCTACGACCCAAGTTCGACCACTAGTCTCCGCCCGAGCCGAAAGTGGGAGTAGGCAAATGGGTAGTCAAACAAGAACCACAGGCAACCTGTTCGATCCGTTGTCTAACCTACCCACACCGCAATGGACTCAGTCAATTAATATTTAGTCAAAATGACATTTATTTGCCCAAAGGCCAAGTCAAACAGTTACAAGAGTTAAAATGCAAATGAAAATGTAAATTCAAACCATGAATGGTACAATTTATGTTTTGTTTACAACTAAATTATTTTGAAAATGGCGTATACCGTGAAATCATGAAATAGTTTAATGTCGTGATGTTAATTTTTTTTTTTGCCAAGAAACGATAGGAATTTTATATCATCAATCCAAAGAGAACAGTAACAATCAAGCCCACTGGCTACAAGGCCCCTCTCAAAACAACACTAAATACTTGAGAGGGGAGGCACACCAACATGGTGTCACAAAAATCACAAAAACAAAACACTACCCAAAGGCTGAATGTATAGTTTAAGTACCAAAACTAATGATGCTAAAGATATTACAAAAATGAAGTAATTACAAGACAGTTAAGGGAACAGGCCCTAATATCCATTGCATCAGAAGCTTTTCAAACCAATGCCAAGGAGCAGGATGCATCCTTCAGCTCGCAGCAGGAGGAAAAACCAGATTCTTGAAACGATTGACCACTGAGCATTAGCCCCTAGTATCAGATTCCTCATCTCAACAATAAACACCACATCCCACTAGCACAAAAAGTCCAAAAAGAAAAACACCTGTGAAGAAGGCGCCAAAAGAAAACCAGACCACACCAAGCACCAATATTAAACACTTATGATGGATCAAGTTTAGCATTAGAATTAAATACATTACTGAATTCAATCCATTCTGCCACAGCTCCATCTATAGTGTCCTTGGCTGGTGTCCACACATTCTCGAAAATGCACAAATTTCTAGTTCTCCAAAGCCACCACAAAATGTAGGAAGACAGCTGCATCCTTTCTTGCCAATAATCCTTTTTTTGAGACCTGGAAATGCATAACCACCACTGTTTGAAAGTAAAATGTGCATCAGAGTCAAACTCCCACGATATGGGAGCAATTTTCCACACAAGTTTTGCTCTCTCACAATGAAACAGAATATGATCCAGATTTTCAGCATTTTCACCACAAAACTGACACAATGTATCCAAGAGAATGCCTTTTTTAGAAAGATTAACTTTGGTAGGGATAATATCATGAAAACGTCTCCAAAGAAAATGTTTGATTTTACCCTTAACCTGTAACTTCCACGTGCCCTTCCACATTTTTAAGGCCTGGGCAGCACCTACACTACTGCAAGGATAATCAGAAGCACAAATATTCTTATGCATAATGGCTTGGTAGGATGATTTGACTGAAAACTTACCAGAAGCATTTGGTAACCAAACTAGTTTATCTTTGGATCTAGGGCTAGACAAAGGAATAGAGAGAATGGCATTAGCTTCAAAAGCATTGAAAGTTTGCTTGATGAGGTTAACATTCCATAAACAACCTGAAGGGTCTAACAACTCATTAACCCAAGTCAGGTTGCTAGGCACAGAAGAAGAAGGGGCAGGGGTAAAAGAAGGGATATTTGGGACCCAAGGATGATCCCAAATTCTAATTGCTTTGCCATCACCTAATCTAAAACACAAACCAATTTTCAAAGCATAGAGAGCATGGATCCAACTTTTCCAGATCCAAGAATCAGAGCCTTTAATATTGGTATTAAGCAGCCCACCTGAAGGGAAGTATTTGGCTTTAAGAAGTTGACACATAAGGAATTTGGTTGAGTGAGGAGTTTCCACAATTGTTTAGCCAATAATGAGTCATTAAAGCATTTAAAATCTTGGAATCCCAAACCCCCACTCTCTTTTTGAACAGTAAGTTTCCCCCAGCTAAGCCAATGTATTTTATTTTTACCCTCAAGGGGGGAACCCCACCAGAATCTAGAGGAAACAGAGGCTAGCTCTTTACAGATTCCAAGTGGAAGTCTATAACAAGACATAATATAGGTAGGGAGAGCACTAAGGACAGACTTAATAAGAATCTCTCTACCAGCTTGGCTAAGAAAATTATTCTTCCAGTTGGACACTCTTTTTTTTGCACACTCAATGACATACCCAAAAATCTCCTTTTTAGAGCGACCAAGGATTAAAGGAAGACCTAAATGTTTAATTTTAGACTGAATTTGAATCCCATTCAGAAAACCACAAATCACAGCTTTTTCATTGGAGGGTACATTATGGCTGAAAAAAATTGCAGATTTCTCTAAGTTGATAAGTTGTCCGGAAGCTGAACAATACTCATCAATAAGAGAGGCAACCTTAACAGCCTGAGAAGGGGTAGCCTCACAGAATAGAAGGGAATCATCAGCAAAAAAAAGATGGGATATGACAGGGCTTTTCTTGCAAATTTTAATATCAGTGAACTGATGTTGAATTCTAGCTTGAAGGATCAAATTTGAGAAAGCTTCAGACAAGATGATAAAAAGGAAGGGGGACAGAGGGTCGCCTTGACGAATACCCCTGGTGGGTTGGACATACTCCATAGACTGACCATTAACCAAAAAAGAGAAGGAAGTAGTTGATATGCAAGTCCAAATCCATTTAAGAAAGCAATCAGGGAATCCCATCTTATCCATAATACACAGGAGAAAGTCCCACTCGACTCTATCATAAGCTTTAGACATGTCGAGCTTAAGAGCCATGAAACCTTTCTTACCCTGTCTGAGATTGTGAAGGTAATGGAAACATTCGTGTGCCATAACAATATTATCACTGATATTTCTACCAGCAATAAATGCAGTTTGACATTCATTGATGCACTTAGGGAGGCACGGTTTCAGTCTGTTAGCCAGGATTTTGGCAATGATTTTATAAACAATGTTACACAGACTAATAGGACGATAATGAGAGATAGCAGATGGTTTTTGACTTTGGGAATGAGGGTAACCAGAGTGTGATTCATACTACGCAAAAGTTTAGAACTCGAAAAGAAGTTCCTAACAGCTGTGCAAATATCAACAGAGATAGTAGACCAATAGTATTGAAAAAAGAAAGGTGTCATACCGTCAGGTCCCGGAGCTTTATTAGGGTGAAGATCAAACAGGGCGCCTTTGATTTCTGATTCATCCACAGGTCCAGTAAGCATCCTCTTCTGGGAGTCATTAATGGTTCTGGGTATTCCATCCAAGATTCGAGAGTTTGAATTTGGAAAGGAAGACTCAAACAGATTCTGATAAAATGTCACCACCTCCTTCTCAATATCCTCATTTGTCTCACAGATATATCGTGATGTTAATGAAATAACTAATATCGTGAAATTTATGAAATTAAAAGCAAACCCAATTTCTTTTAGAAAAATGATATTTTGTCCACCTCAATGGTCGACTTAATAATGTTCAAGATGCAAATCCTCAAGTCCTCTAGTCTGGTTCAACTTGATTACAGAGCAATTTATTACATCAAACCAATCCAACATCTAACAAACAAAATCTTTGTATGCCCATCAAGTCCTTAGAAATTATAAGATCAATTTATACCTTAGAACCCTTATTCACTGTGCAACTTCAATCTCGAATTGGCCTTCCAAACTCGCTGCAAACTGAGGTTTTTGGCTCCAAATTCCAATTATTGAACAAATTTGATCTCTAGTTACCCCAATGTATTGAGTTGAAGTTTGAATAAAAGAAATTGAAAGAAAATCTATTTTCTCTCCCTCACTGCTCTCGGCCGTATGAAGCAAGATGACTGGAAAAATTTGCTAAAGTTTGGGTTTTAGGCTTTTTGCTTGATCTTATCGGGTGTGTCAGATAAAGTGAGGTGTAGAAATTGGTTTGATGGGTAGGTTAATGGGGTTTGGTTGTGGGTTTCAATAGAAAATGGGCCAATGTTTAGGGAAAAGAATGTTTCAGGAAAAAAAAAATAATCATGACTTAATTAATCTATTGAGATTAATTAATCCTTAATAAATCACCACTACTATACGTGGTGATCAATTATAATGTTAATAATCTCAACAATACATTTCCAACTTACATCCATTAAAAGTCCTAACTAATTTCACTAGCCAAATTCTAATACTTCAAAACTTAGCTAAATATTTCCACTAAATTCTAATAATTTACGTATTTATTTTATCTATTCTTTTATATCGAGTATGGGGTGCCACCAAAGACAGCTCCATGTGACACTAAAATTCAACTCTCTCTCTTGGTCACTCATATCTAGATTTTTATCACCGCTACAAAATAACCTATATATATGTGTATTCAAAAACCTACAAATCACAACCAACAAACAAGACCTCCAAAAACACAGCTTTAACTTGTTTCAAAAAAAAAAATCATATTTATTTTCCATTTGTACCTTGTGTTTTTCAGAAAGATTTGCTATAGTACAAATATGGCCATTCGCCAGATGCTTAGGCGTTCTCTATCAACCGAAAAAAGATCAGCTGTAGCCGGAAATCATGATGTTCCATAGGGTCATTTTGCTGTTTATGTTGGTGATAGTGAAAAGAAGCGTTTTGTTGTTCCATTAACATTTTTAAACTATCCTTCATTTCAAGAATTGCTAAGTCAAGCCGAAGAAGAATTTGGATTCCATCATCCAATGGGTGGCCTTACAATTCCGTGCAGTGAGGATATATTCGTTGATCTCGCCTATCGTTTGGCGACAACATGATGTATACTTACAATTTAGACGAGATACAAATTTGTATACTAGCTAGTTAATGCACAAAGAAATTTATTTTACTTTTTCTATAGACAGAAGATTGTTTGTCGGGTAAAAAATATAACCCTGGACAAAAAGTTCAAGTATATATCAGAGCTAGTTTTTCAGATGCAAAAGCATTGTCTGTTTTATTTTTATTTTTTTATTTTTTTGAAATTCTTTAGCTCAAACATTTCAAATGTTTGTCTTTGATTTTCTTGCTTTTAGATGTTTATTTGACCATTATATATACTACACAAACCATCAGCAACCAAGATTTGGCAATATTCAAGAGGAATGATGATGATAAGTTTGTTTGATAAATGATTTTATCATGATTTTGATGATTTTGTTTTTATTCCAAAACAATGTTTTTAAAGGTTGTCAAATACTCCTAAATGATTTAAAATGGTTTAAATATTTTCCGGAGTATTTCTACAAGTTTATTTTCGATATAAATTGGACAACACTTTTGATGATTTTGTGTTAATGTGTTTTTACACCAAAACAATGGTTCTAAAATATTGTCCTAATACTCCCGATCGGTCTAAAATATTTTTACTATTTTTTGAGTATTTCTTGAAGTTTATTTTCGATATAAAATTGGACAATACTTTTGTTTTGAGGCCAATCGGTCGCCTCTATAGGGCATCCCGTGACCGAAAATTGTGAAAAAAGTGAATAAGCTATTTGTTGAAAAAAAGGTTGGTTGACGGTCAACGGGGTGGTAGATCGGCAAGTGGTGTGGTCGGCCGATCGGCCAAGGCGTCGGCCGGTGCGGTCGGCCGGTCGGCCGTCGGCCGGGTGACCGGTGACTGGAGCATTTTTAAATGCAGAACTTTCTCGACTCGTTTTTGGTTTTGCTCGACCGGAATTTGGACATGTGGTCGGCCGGCCGGACCCCGTCGACCGGCCGCCTGTGTAAATGTATTTTCTCACTTTCAAACGTCTATTTTGTGCGCGACCGGCCGCCTCAAGTTTGACATGACAAAATTTAACCGTTGTGCGTGTGACTTTTCCCTAAATTGTGGGATTGATTTCTAACAGCCTCTTTTCTTCAATTGTCTTGCAATTTTCTACGAATTCATGTCCCCAAGAGGAGTCTATCATATACAAGACATCTTCTATAAATAGAGGAAGAATTGAAGCAACACAACAAGAGAGAAAACTACAACACAACAAGATACACTCGTTCTTACATTGTCTTATTTCTTGTTGTAATTTGCCTAGCTATTCACTTTCACATCCTTGAGGTCTAGGCTATTCTTGATTACACTTGCACTCAATTGTATAATTCATTATCGAGTTGTAATCTTGAATTTTGGGTTATCATTCAACACAAGATATCCTTGTGAGTGTTCTGTGGTAAGAACACACTTGGGTGATCTAGGTGTTAGGTGTGAGAAGATTGTGGTAATCTTTTTGTTGAGGTGTTGAAGAATTTTGTATTCTTCAAGGTTGAAGATTGTGGTAATCTTCACAAGGTGCCGTTGGAGATTGTGGTAATCTTCAAGTGAGATTGTGGTAATCTCAAAGGTGGTGTTGAAGAAGAGTGTGGTGCTCTTCAAGGTGTTGTTGTAAGTTGGTGTTGTATTAATTTGTGGTAAATTAATAAAATCTTTTTTCTTTTTGAAATCCATCCCGGATATACTGGGGCCCTAGGTGGGTTGAACCTCTTTAAATCGACGTGTGTTGTTTACATTCCGCACCTTTATTATTGTGTTTGAGCTTTCGGTTATAAAAAGAGGGCGAAATCGAAAAGATGGAGATAATCTATTCACCCCCCCTCTAGATTACGTAGCCACTTGGACTTACAAGTGGTATCAGAGCCACACTCTTTGGCAAGCTCGTTTCACATCGCGAGTGAAGAGAAACGATCGTCGCTACGAACGAAGCTCATCTATCCCGGCACCTCCACCACCAAGCCACCTCGGTTTGATTCCAAAAATTTTACATTTTGGAAAGAAAGAATGGAATGCTATTTACAAAGTTGCGGGTTCGATATTTGGAACACCGTCATCAATGGAGAATCCATTCCGACGAAGAATACACCACACACCTATAAAGGCTTCAAAGAGCTCAATGATGAATAGAAGAGAATCATCTCCTTAAATGGTAAAGCTCTTAATATTTTGTATTGTTCACTTACTACTTTGGAATTTGATCATGTTGTAGGTATTCGATCGGCACATGAAGTATGGCAAAAATTAGAAGCCATATATGAAGTATATGCAAATGAAAGGAGCAACTCAAAAGCATCTACTTCACAAATGGATACAACATCAAATCCAACAACATGGGATGAGCCTTCTACAACCTCCCATGATGAAGAAGTTGAACAATGCCTCATGGGCATTGAAGAAGAAAACAAGGTAAGTTCTAAACCTTCCACTTCTTATGATAATGAATCGCAAAATGAATATAGTGATTTACAAAATGATTATGATGAGTTACAAGATGAATTCCAAAACTTACTTATTAAATACAAAAATTTGAAAAAGGAATTCATTGATTTGAAAAATGATAAGGATAGTTTATTCACTTCCTATGAATCACTATCATGTGTTCACACCACCACTCTTGACAAGGTTAGAAACCTTGAGAAAGAAAATAGTACTCTAGTTGAGGATATTAAGTGCTTGAAAAATGATTTATCAAAATACAACTTAAGTAAAAATGAAGTGCCTAATGTTGTAAACGATAATGATTGTGATAGCTTGAATAGTGAACTTGATCATGAGCATAACATTATCAAGCATACAAAAAGGAATCGAGCTCCTATACATGCTAGAATTATTACATGCTTTTATTGCGGTAAAAAGGGTCATACGGCTAATACTTGTCGGGCTAGAAATAGCTCTAATCATTATTGGAGACCTAAAAGTCTCAAAGCTAATCCTAAAGGACCCAAACACTTGAGGGTACCACAAAATAATTTCTTGATAGGTACCCGGCGAAATAATGATCGAAGAAAATTCATACCGCCAAGAAGGCATCAAATGACCGATTCATTTGATCAAAGAAGGAGAAATTATTTTCGACAAAGCCAATTTCCAAGAAAAGGATATAATCAAAAATGGGAAGAACACAATCCTTGGAAATGGCAAAGACATCATCAACAAGATGATTTTCAAAGAAGAAGAGACTATCAACAATGGGAAGACAACAAATCTTTGAAATGGAGTAATCAAATAAGTCATCATCAACAAAGTGACTTCTCAAGAGGAAGATATCATCAACGATGGGAACGACACAACCCATGGAAATGGCGTAATTGGTAACCCGTATCTTCCCCATTTAAACTATACATTTTACTTTGTTATGCATGTTTTTAATTGTGTCTTTATTGCAATATAAGTTTTCAAGTATTGATTTTTTTTATTTTTGGTCTTCAATATATTTGTGTGTTTTTAAAATTCTTTTAAAAGAAGACCTTATATGATGTTTTTAAAACTCTTGTGTATTTTTTGTAGACTTAAGTGTTTTATTATCTTATATGGATTTTTATGGCATGAGCTTACTTGTGATATCCATTAGCCTACACTCTTACCATTATGATTTGTGCTAGATTTATTTTAAGAATTGTGTAGGATTTACATATTCTCACATATGGCCATTTACGTCATTATTTGTCAAGAAAGGCATAAACTATCGAGGTACATTTACTTGTGTTATTCCTACTCTTATAGACTCGATATATGTATTGCCATGTGCCTATGTGCTTGTTCTTCATAGTATTTCATACAAGTGCCATTAAGAGGATTTTTAGATTTTTGAAAGGCACTATTCGATATTTGATTGCACATATTTGCTTTGTCAACTCTTGTTCAAATAATTCTTTTAAATGAGGTCTCAACTATATGCTATCGGATTTTCAAATTTCAAAAGAGACCTTTTGTAGCTTTCTTAAGCTTATTTGAACTTATATGTTTTAATTTAAGAATTGATGAGTTTCTTGCATAGTATATGTTTCTTGCTTCATGGTTTATATTGTCTACTTTTACTATGCTCTTATGCAAGATATTTTGTGATTGATGATTGAGGCATGTTTTTACTCTTGGGATATTTTTCTTTGCTTATTTAAGCAATGTCGTTAATAAGTTTGTTGAGTTGTGTAGAAAATGAGATACTGCAAATTTTTGGATGTAAATGTTCTATTATGAACACCTTAGATCATTTGGATGCCCAATAGTGATGAAGAAGACAAATTCCTCAATTGATGCTTCAAGATGAAGATTGATTTTTAGAATTGCAAAAGAGGGCTAAAAAGGAAATGATATATGGAAATTGATGCCATCACAAACGGTTATAGATACAAAATGGGTACTCCGGAACAAACTCGATGATCAAGGCAACATTGGTCGAACTAAGCCGAGGTTAGTAGCTCGATGGTATTTTCAAGAAGAAGGTAATTGATTTTGATGCAACATTTGCACTCATAAAGCACACTTAGTAGCTATTTGCATTTTACTTGCCCATTCTTGTTTTAAGAAAATTTCAAGCTTTACCAAATGGATGTTAAATCCAATTTTCTCAATGGTTTTATTCAAGAAGAAGTCTATGTAAAACAACCTCCGGGGTTTAAAATTTTTCTAGGCCAAATGATTTTTATAAAAGGCCTTGTATGGTTCAAAACAAGTACCCCATGTATGGTATGATAGACTTAGCTATTTTTGTTAAATGATTTTACAAGAGGTAAAGTTGACACTACTCTCCTTGTTTTTGAAAAATGGCAAGATTGTTTGCTTGTGCATATTTATGAGAATATTTGTGGTACTACTAATGAATAGTTGTGAAAGATATGTTTTATAAGTTGTTACAAGGTGTACTTGAAATGAGTATGCTTGGACTTCAAATTATTCAATGCCAAGAAGATGGTTATATTTCAAAAGAACTCTTGAAGGAGTTAAGCATTAAAGAAAGAAGAACTATCTCAACCTCTATGGCTAAAGATTGACAAAGGTTGAGAAAGGCATGTCGGTTGACAAACAAATTCGAGGTATGTCTTCTTGTATTATTCCTATAGACTCGACATTCCATATACCTTATGTCTATATGCTCGACTTCAAAAATTATCCCAACGAATCTCATTAAAGTGCCATTAAAAGAAATTTTCAAATATTTGAAAGGCACTTCTTCTTATGACTTGTTGTATCCAAAGCTTTAAAACGTTCTTATTTTTCCGGGATAACAAGTTCGGTATCTATTATACGGTTATTCGTATTCAAAATTTGGTTCGTCATAATCGAACTAAACATATTGAGATTCGATATATTTTTAAGGGATTGTGATTTTTAACAAAAACTTGAGATGTGTTTAATTAGTCTCAAGGATAACTTGCGGACTCTTTGATCGTTAATCGCCGAGTAGTTTACCTCATTTCGAGCTTGATTATGACATAATGTATATTGAATGAGGTCTACGTTTGCATTTTGCACGTTTTAAAACTTAGGGGCGAAAAAAGGATTTACGGATCAAAATCGGATTTTGCAAATCAAGCGAACGGTGGGCAACCAGGGCGGGGCCTACGGTCGCCCACCGCCGGCCGGTTGCCCTTTCCCATGACCGGTCGCCCTAAGGGATTTTTTTGGTTAAAATGTACATTTTTCCGGACTTAGCCATTTTGGCTCTTTTGGTTCATTTTTCGTCCCCTTTGTCATTTTCACACACAATTCACTTCAAATGTGTTTTGTTGCATAAATTATATATCTTGGGGATTGTCTAGCTCGTTTATCATCATTGATGCTCATCTTTACCGATTGAATGATAAGAATTTCACTCTCTTTAGCTCAATTGGGTTTAACCCTTGAGTTTGTGGCTTATATGTATTTTTCTTAATGCAATTCATATATTTTTGTGATGAGCTTATTGATTGTTAATGATTGACATTTGTTAAATTGCATTTGGTGATGAAAAACTTGGCTTGATTTCATTTACAAGGGCTATATATATCCTTCTCAATTTTTGACGTCCGCCAAGTGTTCGATAAAACGTTTCAATGAAAAATTCATCACCTACATGATTCTCTCGATTTCAAAAGTCTTATACATTTATAGAGATCATGTTTTGCTTATCAAATGAGTTTTCATAAACCTCTACAAGTCGTATGATTCGACTTTTCCCTCATATTTGGTTTATAAGCTTCAATTCTCAAATAGCTCGATACATCGGTTTAGTTGTGCTCTTTGATATGAATATATGATGTATTTATCGTGCTAACATTCTTTTGATGATTCCAAAGGGGAGAAACGGTGGAGAAACAGGTTATAAGCTCTTTAGCTCATAAAAGCTAAGATATGCTTAAAAAGAAGTTATAAGCTATGGCTTCATAAAGCCGTAAGTTGTGGATCATATTTAGTCCACTTGGTGCATTATGGTTATGTATGAATCATGGTCCATTGGTTGTAGTATGGACTTATATACGGTTCTAATGATGTATCTTTGTGAGGGGAGCTTTTAAGTTTTGATACTTAAGCTCAATATCGAAAAGCTAAGATTTTAGCTTATGTTTAAGTTGCTTCTATATAACTCTTGTTGTGCATGTTGATAGGGGAGCATTTGCTATATGTGTTTGAATATCTCTACTCCCATCATTGTGATTATATTGCGTGGAATGTTGTCGCTCACAACGGAAAGTTCCTTTTTTATGGTACAAATGTTTTGTTTTCAAAATCGACCTCGTTAAAATTATTTTGGTTTGTAATCATCAAAAGGGGAGATTGTTTGATAAATGATTTTATCATGATTTTGATGATTTTGTTTTTATACCAAAACAATGTTTTTAAAGGTTGTCCAAATACTCCTAAATGATTTAAAATGGTTTAAATATTTTTAGGAGTATTTCTACAAGTTTATTTTCGATATAAATTGGACAACACTTTTGATGATTTTGTGTTAATGTGTTTTACACCAAAACAATGGTTCTAAAATATTGTCCTAATACTCCCGATCGGTCTAAAATATTTTTACTATTTTTGAGTATTTCTTGAAGTTTATTTTCGATATAAAATTGGACAATACTTTTGTTTTGAGGCAATCGGTCGCCATAGGGCATCCCGCACTGAAAATTGTGAAAAACAGTGAATAAGCTATTTGCTGAAAAAAAGGTTGGTTGACCGGTCACAGGGGGTGGTAGACCGGTGTGGTCGGCCGATCGGCCAAGGCGTCGGCCGGCGGGTGACCGGTGCACAGGAGCATTTTTTCAAGCAGAACTTTCTCGGACTCGTTTTTGGTTCGCTTTCGACCAGAATTTGGACATAGGTCGACGGCCGGACCCCGTCGGCCGCCGCCTGTGTAAATGTGTTTTCTCACTTTCAAACGTTTATTTGTCGCGACCGGTTGCCCTGAAGTTTGACAAAGAAAATTTAATCGTTGTGCGGTGAGACAACTTTTCCCTAAATTGTGGGATTGATTTCTATGACTCTTTTCTTCAATTGTCTTGCAATTTTTACGTAATTCATGTCCCCAAGAGGAGCCTATCATGTACAAGACATCTTCTATAAATAGAGGAAGAATTGAAGCAACACAACAAGAGAGAAAACTACAACACAACAAGATACACTCAAGAATACACTTGTTCTTACATTGTCTTATTTCTTGTTGTAATTTGCCTAGCTATTCACTTTCACATCCTTGAGGTCTAGGCTATTCTTGATTACACTTGCACTCAATTGTATAATTCATTATCGAGTTGTAATCTTGAATTTTTGGGTTATCATTCAACACAAGATATCCTTGTGAGTGTTCTTGTGGTAAGAAACACACTGGGTGATCTAGGTGTTAGGTGTGAGAAGATTGTGGTAATCTTCTTGTTGAGGTGTTGAAGAATTTGGTATTCTTCAAGGTTAAAGATTGTGGTAATCTTCACAAGGTGCCGTTGGAGATTGTGGTAATCTTCAAGTGAAATTGTGGTAATCTCAAAGGTGGTGTTGAAGAAGAGTGTGGTGCTCTTCAAGGTGTTGTTGTAATTAAGTTGGTGTTGTATTAATTTGTGGTAAATTAATAAAATCTTTTTTCTTTTTGAAATCCATCCCGGATATCTTGGGGTGGTAGAGGATTAGGCCCTAGGTGGGTTGAACCTCTTTAAATCGACGTGTGTTGTTTACATTCCGCACCTTTATTATTGTGTTTGAGCTTTCGGTTATAAAAAGAGGGCGAAATCGAAAAGATGGAGATAATCTATTCACCCCCCTCTAGATTATCGTAGCCGCTTGGACTTACAAAGTTATCATTCACTGCGCGCGTATTTTAAACTGAGTGCATAATAAAGCTTATTCATGTATTTGCCATATGTTAAGATTCGCATTAATTTAATCCTGAAATGGTCTCTGCTACGTAGTTAGATGTGTTTCGGATATGATGCTTGTATACTGTAGAGATCAATCTTCTTTCAAAGAATTAATAAATTCTATCATCTTGTCAATGTCAATAATTCGAGAAAGTTATTTAACTACTAATAAGGGAAAATGTTTGGACCATCTGAAAAAATCATGGACATAACAATGCCCGTTGTTATTCCAACAACAACTAGTTGCTACTGAAACTGCTTTAAGTGGACATCAAACAATTTGAGTGTACAGTTTTTGGCAGGAAAAAGAAAACACTTTTTTGGTGTTTGCAAATGACAATTTATGTGATTCTGTTTCATTTAATCATAATCTGAGAGTAGGGTGACGGGTACTGTATTTCTGGGTTTTGCTTCTGGTTTAACATTTACAAACAAATAAACACTTTTACAACTTTTTCACAAAACACTCTCGACTTTTGATTCTCAACTTCTAATTCTATTTGATTCTCAAATATTTGTACTTGTGCTACAATAAATCACTTGTTAAAAGCATAAGTTCTTACAAACTCTCCCAATGTTTAAGTTCATTGCAATCAATTCTTTTTTACAAATCCTAGTTTGCTCAAACTTCAAAATCATAGAAACGATAGCTTTATATTTCAGGAAACATGGCAACTTGAGCAGATCTTTTCCTGTCAAGTTGTCATTTATATAACTAATCACAGTTCTGTTGTTTTCCTGGACACTCAATATGTGCAGCCACTTCACGCTTCACATTTAATAACATGAACCTTACTGTTTAATGTTCAACCAATAATGATATTAAATCGTAAGACTGCATCGGGGATATGGATATTTTAATTCCATCAATGGACAAAGTATCTGTTTTGTTCTCAGTTCAAATGGCCTGATGCACTATCAGACCACAGGATAAGTTTGGTAGGCTGACATTGCTGACTAATCATATTTAATTTGTACGTCTAAAACACAACCGATTACCTAAGATAGGCAGATCAACAGAATGCAAATGAATTTTTGAGCACATATCATTATCTCATAAGGGTCGTTTGAGGGCCTTGTCGTTGGTGTTGTTAGGGAACAATGATTAACGGATGACAAATGCTTGTTCATTTAATTGCATTAAAATATTTTCTAAACAACTCCATGTGATTCTTCATGTGCTTATGTTTCTCTAATTTCACCACCCACCACAAAATCCACTCATATCTAGATTTTTTATTAAATGGCATCTACAAATTCAACTATATAAATATGTGCATATAGAAAAGATTATGAGCTAACAACCACCAAACAAGTTCTCAGTAAAACTCACCTTCCTCAGTTTCCAATTCTTTCTTACAGTCTCAACTTTCTGATTCAGCAATATTATTTACTTTATTTTAGTACAAGGATGGCCATTCGACAAATGCTTAGACGGTCTTTATCAAATGAAAAAAGATCAGCTTCAGTAGGAAATCATGATGTTCCAAAGGGCCATTTTGCTGTTTATGTTGGGGAAATCGAAAAGAAACGTTTTGTCGTTCCACTATCACTCTTAAACCACCCTTCATTTCGAGATTTGCTAAGCCAAGCCGAAGAAGAATTTGGATTTCACCATCCAATGGGTGGCCTTACAATTCCGTGCAGTGAGGATATATTCATTCATCTCAACTCTGCCTTGGCTAGAACATGATATATACAGAGATTTAGAGGAGCGCAATTTTGTATACTAGCTAGTTAATGTACAAATAAATACATTTTTTGTTTTTATAGACAAAAAGATTGTTGGTGAGGAGAAGAATGTATCCCTGGACAAATTCAAGTATATATTTATTCAAATTGGTACATGTCAGAGCTAGTTTTTTAAGATGCCAAAAAAGCACTATCTGGTTTTTGGTCTTATCAAGAATTCTTTAGCTCAACATTTCAAAAGGTTGTCATTTACTTTCTTGCTTTTTATTGTTTTATCTTCCATTAAATATACTGCTCAAACAATGAACTAACAAGATTTGGCAAGATTCAAGAATGATCATGCATGATCACCAAATCCCTTCTTAAGATTGGTGTGGGGACTAGATGTATTTAGGACACCGAGATCACTCTTCTGTCAAGGAAACAACCGTATCCTGCTTTTTTAAGGTCAAAGGTCTCAAATTCGAGTCCCACCTCTCTACCACTTGACCGAACCTGTTGCACCACGCACATGTCTTGCCTAGTACAGTTTGCTTGGCGCACAGGGCTTGCCAAGTGCAGTTTACCTAGTGTGTTTGGGGGGCTATTGGTACATTTGCAAATTCTTTAAGATAATAGTTACTTGCATTGTCTCCAAATGAAAGAAAACTGATTTCTTTCTTTCTTACCCGATTGTTTTTCTTTTCTCATCAACTCAACGATACGGTTGTTATTGATTTAAATCCTTTGTTCTGATCATGACCTGTATGAAGACACAACAATCTCTTTTCCTGTAACTCTTTTTCTTCTAATTCTGAAGGAGTCTATTATTCTGCCAGGTTCTGTGCATAGGCTGTTCTGTTATCAAAAAACAAGATTTGTCAAGAACAATGCGAAGAAGTTATCAACCGGATTGGAGATATTCAATTATACTACAACTGGATTCAAGTGAGGATATATGATAAAGCTACTACAGGTCTTCTCCGGAAGCCTATGCATTTATTTCTGGATTCTGAAATGGTCTCTGCTATGGAATTAGATGAATTTTGGACAAGGGATTCTTGTACCATGCAAAATAGTTCTATTCAATTTTTTTCCTGTGAATTTGTCAACCATAGTTCCCTTAATTTTCAGCAGATCATTATTCATCGCCCTTCATACTTGTCCTTTTTCATAGAACATTTATTTATGTGAACCTTTATGTTGATAAATTGTAAATCAAATAGAACTTTTAGTTCACTCATTAGACCAGAAATCCTTTTTGTTTTCAAATAAAATGGTCAGTTATATTAGCTGACCTTAAAATCTTGATGCACTAACATTGCTAATCAAACATGTTTATACATGTCTAATGTATTGCAGGTAGAAATGGAATGCAAACCGAGTCGAAAAATTTTTAAGCATAAATGAGACAGCACTATCATTATCACATTGTCTACAGAGGGTCCTAGCGGGCTTTGTTGTTGGAGTTGTTAGGGGACAATGTTATGCAGATGACAAATGCTTCGTTTTATTACATTAATATCTCTTGTGTTGATATAAAGACAACTCCATGTGTTTTCTCATGTGCTTATGTTTTCTCAAACTTCGCCAGCCACCTCAAAATCCACTCCCCTCTATGCCACTCATTTCTTGATTTTTATGACATCTATTAAAAATCACCTATATATATGTGTATTCAAAAACTTACAAGTCACAACCAGCAAGCAAGACTACTTCAAAAACCTCAACTTTCACAGAAACTATTCATATCTATCGTTCGTTCTCGCCTTGTGCTTTTCAGCAAGATTTACTAAAGTACAACTATGGCCATTCGCCAGAAGCTTAGACGGTCTTTATCTTCTGAAAAAAGATCAACTTCAGCCGGAAATCATGATGTTCCAAAGGGCCATTTGGCTGTTTATGTTGGTGAAAGTGAAAAGAAGCGTTTTGTCATTCCACTATCATTCTTAAACCATCCTTCATTTCAAGAATTGCTAAGCCACGCCGAAGAAGAATTTGGATTTCATCACCCAATGGGTGGCCTCACCATTCCATGCAGTGAGGATATATTCATTCATCTTGCGTCTCGTTTCGCTAGAACATAATATATACTGAGATTTGGAGGAATACAATTTTGTATACTAGCTAGTTAATGTACATTGTTTATTGTTTTAATTTTTTTTTCTCTCTTTTTCCTTTTTCTACACACGGGAGATAGTTTTTCAGGAAACAATGTACCCTGGGGTAAAACATATCAAATATATTGAACCATTTTCAGGTTCAAAAGCATTGTCAAGTTTCTAGTTCTTAGTACAAAGTTCTTTATGAGCTCTATGTTGGCTTGGCTATATCGCGGGGCTATACGCAGCGAAAAATTAAAAATTTAAATCATGCATACAAATATACATAAAAATAAAGCCCCCGATTCTCGTAGCGATTTAACGATCGCACGTTTATACAAGTGGTAAAATAAGGTTTAGGATCTTACCTAAAATGCTTTCTTTTGAAGATGATGTAGAAGGAATCCAAATTACTCACAGCAGGATAAATCCTCGTAAACTCGCCAATAGAGATTCAAGTGTCTCCCCTCTAATTGAGTCCACCTCTTGGTTGTGACACCGAAATAAATTCTTCGCTAGTAGAGTTTATTGCGTTTTCGAAATTGAAAAACGGAATAGAAATTTATTTCCACAATCCACTATTGTTAAAATCTTGTAGATGAATAATTATTGGTTAATTATTCTCTACTAGAATTTTTGAAGAGAAAATAGCTTATATTGAAGAGAGAGTGAGAGAGCTTAGACTAAGAGTACAAAAATAAATGTTGAGAAGCCAAACATTCATCCTCATGTTTTCTTAAAAAACCGTCTGCCCAATTGGTCTCATATGACAAATATGATAACCTTCTTTTCCTTTTTAATCTCAATCAATCATCTTTTATTTTTAAAAGAAGTATATATATATTCAAAAGTTTACCTATGATATAGATAGCCTTCTTTATCACTTGGCTCAATGCATAAAGAAGGGAAGGAAAAAAAATGTCACTTTGTAAGCCATGTGACTTCTAGTATTTTTATTTTTATTACATTCTTTCTTCATGATATATATATATATATCCCAGGGTGTATATATATATATATAAATAAATTTTATTTATTTATTTCTCTTCAATTATCTATGGGCTTCTACAATTAGGCCTACTAGATTATGGTATGGGATTGAACTTTAAAGTCCAATTAATTAATTCTACTAATTAATTAATTTAAATCCCAATTCTATTCCAATTATTTGGTCTCTAATCAAATTAATTAATTAAATATTTAATTCTACAAGTGAATTAAATTAAAACCCAATTAATTAATCTATATTAATTAATTGCATCCAACCATTGGATTTTTCAATCTCAAAATGTCAACATCCAAAATTATGTGTGACCCTTTTAGGTTCACGACTAACACTAGTAGTAGGCTTACAATTTTTGCAATTTTCGAATAATAATAACTTATTCTATTTATTAATTCAATTAATAAATATACTAGAAGTTAACTCTTTAATTTCAAGAACTACAAATCATGGTAACACCTAGCAAGTAGCATGATTACCTAGTATTAGGTGAAATAGCGAGTAAACATATTTCAATTGCAATTGCATACATGTACGATCCTTTCGACAACTAATCTAGTTGAAATAGCGAGTAAACATATTTCAACTAGATTTATAAGTCGAACCCAAATTGATTTAATAACTGTGATTTCATTTCAAGTTCTTGTGATTCTTTTATGAATCAAATTCATCGTGCCTTGGCCAAGGTCTTTGAACCACGAACTATGAAAACACAGGAAATTCCCTTATTAAATGACAAGTATTGAATTCTATGTTGGCCACACATAAACCTTCATATATATCACTACAATACCCAAAATATCTCTTTGTGATTGTCAAGCAATCAAAAGATAAATCAAAGTATTGTAGGATATACACAAGGTATAGTCGTGCCTCAAGTACGAGGATTAATCATGTACTATTGCAATATGAAAATTCTTATTCGACAATCAAAGCTTCTGTCTAAGAATTTTCATTGGGTCATGTTCAGTGAACTTGTTCGCTAACAAGCACCCACATATGTGCATTTGTGTCTCAACACTGATGTTAATGGAATACAACATCCTCGTCTCATGAGCATGCACCATATGTACAAGTCTTATGGGGTTATTTAATGTCTTATCTTGAAAAATCCATCGACTTGGAACGAATTTAAGATCAAAGCCTTAGAGACATGTTCCATGATCGCCATCAAATGCGCGACCATGCCTCATAGCTTAAATTGATCTAATGCCTTTATCATATGTGCAAACATGCGATATGCAAAAGAACATAAGATATGCGAGACATTCTTTCTCTTTCTTCAGGTGTCTTAGGAGACATAGCTTTAGAAAGTGAAACACCATGACTCATAGGCAGGATCCTCGTTTGGATTCCTCCATACTAAACCTTTTTAGAACTTTATCTATGTACATGGACTGGGATAATCCGATCATCTTTCGTGACCTATCTCTATAGATTTTTATCCCTAGAATAAAAGATGCTTCTCCCAAGTCCTTCATGGAGAACTGTTTAGCCAACCAAGTCCTAGTTGATTGTAACATACCTACATCATTTCCAATGAGTAGAATGTCATCAACATAGAGCACAACAAATGCAACTGCACTCCCACTAACCTTCTTATATACACATGGTTCATCCGAATTCTTATGAAAATCAAATGTTTTGATCGTTTCATCAAATCGATTGTTCCAACTCCTAGAAGCCTGTTTGAGTCCATAAATGGATCTCTGGAGTTTACAAACTTTTTGCTCGCTTCCATTGGATATGAAGCCCTCTGTTTTGCTTCATATAGATCTCTTTTAATGTTTCCATTAAGAAAAGTAGTCTTCACATTCATTTGCCATATCTCATAGTCATAATATAATCGATATGGCTAGCAAGATCCGAATGGATTTAAGCATCGCTACTGGTGAAAAGGTCTCATCATAATCAACTCCTTGCTTTTGAGTATAACCTTTTGCAACCAAACGTGCTTTAAAGGTCGCCACCTCTCCATCTACTCCAAGCTTTTGCTTGTAGACCCATTTTCAACCAATTGGAACAATTCCATGTGTTGGGTCCACCAAGGTCCATACCTTGTTGGAGTACATGGAGTCAATTTCGGACTGCATTGCTTCTTTCCATTTATCTGAGTCGATGTCTGACATCGCCTCTTCATAGCTTCTTGGATCATTATCCAAAAGGAGTCTCTCTTCTTTGTTCTCTAATAAAAGGTTTAGCCTCTCAGGCGCCTTTGAAACCCTTATGGACTTTCGAAGAGGTTGTGCTTTAGATGGTCCAGCTTCAGCTGGTGCATTATCTGCGACAACATTTGGGAAATTCTGTGGTTCTTGAACTTCTTCAAGTTCTACTGCTTCGCCACTCCTCTGAGAAAGAAATTCTTCTTCAAGGAAAGTAGCATTCCTCGAAACAAAAACCCTTTTGTTCCGAAGGATCATAGAAATAGTATCCTATAGACTCTCTTGGATACCCCACGAATTTACATAGGATGGATCGCATATCCAACTTATCTCCCACTTATTGTTTCACATAAGCAGCACATCCCCATACTTTAAGGTATTTGTAGAAAGGTGTCTTACCACACCATATTTCATATGATGTGTTGGGAACGGCCTTAGATGGCACCCTATTCAATAAGTATGCTGATGTCTCTAAGGCATAGCCCCAGAATGAAAGAGGTAAAGTAGTGAAACTCGTCATCGATCGAACCATGTCTAACAAAGTTCGATTTCTACACTCTTAAACTCCATTGAGTTGTGGAGTAGCAGGAGTCCACTGTGAGAGAATACCATTCTCTTTTAGATAATCAAGAAACTCAGTAGTCAAGTATTCACCTCCTCGATCCGAAGAGTCTTAATACTACGACTAGTTTGTTTCTCCACCTCACATCTAAATTCTTTGAACTTTTCAAAAGCCTCAGATTTGAACCTCATAAGGTATACATAACCATACCTAGAATAGTCATCGGTAAAAGTTATGAAATAGTGATAGTTCCCTTGTGCACTAACACTTAGTGGACCACAAATATCTGTATGGATCAAATCCAACAGATCTTTGGCTCGTTCCACTTGTCCAACAAATGGTGATTTGGTCATTTTTCCTTTAAGACATGATTCACATGTTGGCAACTTTTGCTCTCCCATAAGGTTGAGTTTTTGTCCCAACTTGTGTATTCTTTTTCGGAAATATGACTAATCTAGCATGCCAAAGAGTGAGAACTACGATTATCTTTTTTTTTATTTTGTTGAATTGTGAGAATGGGATTATGGGGAGTAATTGTGTATAAACAATTTGTCAAATAATAGGAATATATAAGTGCGAGAATCCTTAAAAATGGAACAAGTTCTATTCTCGATTACATAAATTTAAAACATTCTCTGTCAAAACAGAACAGAGATAATATTTCTAATAATATCCAGGAATATAAAGACAATTGTTCAAACACAAATTAAAACCATTCTCCAAAGATAGATAAACAAAGTCCCTATAGCTAATGCAAAGAACTCTTGCTCCATTCCCCATCCGAAAGACCATCTCCTTTCTATCAAGCTTCCTGCTGCTTACCATTATTTGCAAATCATTGCAAATATGGGAGCCACAGCTGGTATCCAATACCCAAGAAGCATCATTAACTGATAAGTTAACTTCAACAAAATATATACCTGAACGTTTCAGACTCGCAAGGTACTCCTTGTAATTCCTCTTCCAATGCCCCATTTTGCCGCAGTAATGACATTTGTCATTGGCTTGAGAATTAACCTTTTTCTTGTCATTGTCCTTTGCCCTCTTGTTGGGCTTAGAGGAACCCTTTCATTTCCACTTCCTTTTCTTAGACTTTGTAGCCTTTGATCCGGAAGTGGATCTGTAACGCCCCGAAATTTTGAACTATAAAATGTGTGCAAATATTCATTTAACCGTATATTTTTTTCCCTTTAAACATGAGAAAGACAACTCGTTATAGCGAGCCATTTAATTTTTAAAAGAACAATAATTACAGTGAAAACAATCGCATAAAATAATTTGAATAAAATTTGACATCTACATATAATTTCAACAGACCATTTGACGGTAAAAGACTTTGAAAAGTATCACGTACATACTTTTATTTATAAGAGAAAATAGGCCTGTAAATATATTTTATTTAAAATTCAATAGCAACAGCGGAAACAATGTATAAAGTATAGAAAATCTAAATATTCATTTGTTTCTAACAAAATCACACCTTTACCAATTTATAAAAATATCCCTTGAAGTATATTGACATAAATAAATCTTTTTTAAAAAGAAATCATGGAAATTTAACATTCAACTTTTTTATCGAAAATTTTTAGAAATTGAAGATTTATTCTCAATACCAATAAATTCAGTTTTATCCCAAAGCATAAACCGAATAAAACACCTTTAATCGCATATATTACAATTCATTAAACATATCTTAAAAATTAAAATATGTTTAAAACACAGATAAACTTGTATAATCGCGAAACCGTGGCTCTGATACCACTGTTGGGTTCGCTATATCGCGGGGCTATACGGAGCGAAAAATTAAAAATTTAAATCATGCATACAAATATACATAAAAATAAAGCCCCCGATTCTCGTAGTGATTTAACGATCGCGCGTTTATACAAGTGGTAAAATAAGGTTTAGGCTCATACCTAAAATTCTTTCTTTTGAAGATGATGTAGAAGGAATCCAAATTCCTCACAGCAGGGTAAATCCTCGTAAACTCGCCAATAGAGATTCAAGTGTCTCCCCTCTAATTGAGTCCACCTCTTGGTTGTGACACCGGAATAAATTCTTCGCTAGTAGAGTTTATTGCGTTTTCAAAATTGAAAAATGGAATAGAAATTTATTTCCACAATCATTTATTGTTAAAATCTTGTAGATGAATAATTATTGGTTAATTATTCTCTACTAGAATTTTTGAAGAGAAAATAGCTTATATTGAAGAGAGAGTGAGAGAGCTTAGACTAAGAGTACAAAAATGAATGTTGAGAAGCCAAACATTCATCCTCATTTTTTCTCAAAAAACCGTCTGCCCAATTGGTCTCATATGACAAATATGATAACCTTCTTTTCCTTTTTAATCTCAATCAATCATCTTTTATTTTTAAAAGAAGTATATATATTCAAAAGTGTACCTATGATATAAATAGCCTTCTTTATTGCTTGGCTCAATGCATAAAGAAGGGAAGGAAAAAAACGTCACTTTGTAAGCATGTGACTTCTAGTATTTTTATTTTTATTACATTCTCTCTTCATGATATATATATATATATATATATATCCCAAGGTGTATATATATATAAGTATATGTATATATATCTCTTTCTATATATATATATATATAAATAAATCTTATTTATTTATTTCTCTTCAATTATCTAGTGGGCTTCTACAATTAGGCCTACTAGATTATGGTATGGGATTGGACTTTAAAGGCCAATTAATTAATTCTACTAAATAATTAATTTAAATCCCAATTCTATTCCAATTATTTGGTCTCTAATCAAATTAGATTTAATTAGATAATCAAATTAATTAATTAAATATTTAATTCTACTAGTGAATTAAATTAAAATCTAATTAATTAATCTATATCAATCAATTGCATCCAACCATTGGATTTTTCAATCTCAAAATGTCAACATCCAAAATTATGTGTCACCCTTTTAGGTTCACAACTAACACTAGTAGTAGGCTTACAACTTTTGCAACTTTCGAATAATAATAACTTATTCTATTTATTAATCCAATTAATAAATATACTTGAAGTTAACTCTTTAATTTCAAGAACCTACAAATCATGGTAACACCTAGTAAGTAGCATGATTACCTAGTATTAGGTGAAATAGCGAGTAAACCTATTTCAATTGCAATTGCATACATGAACGATCCTTTCGACAACTAATTTCCCGATTAAATCTTGGGCATAGATTTATAAGTCGGACCCAAATTGATTTAATAATTGTGATTCCATTTCAAGTTCTTGTGATTCTTTTATGAATCAAATTCATGGTGCCATGGCCAAGGTCTTTGAACCACGAACTATGAAAACACAGGAAATTCCCTTATTAAATGGCAAGTGTCGAATTCTATGTTGGCCACACACAAACCTCCATGTATATCAGTACAATACCCAAAATATCTCTTTGTGATTGTCAAGCAATCAAAATATAAATCAAAGTATTGTAGGATATACACAAGGTATAGTCGTGCCTCAAGTACAAGGATTAATCATGTACTATTGCAATATGAAAATTATTATTCGACAATCAAAACTTCTATCTAAGAATTTTCATTGTGTCATGTTCAGTGAACTTGTTCGCTAACAAGCACCCACATATGTGCATTTGTGTCTCAACATTGATGTTAATGGAATGCAACATCCTCGTCTCATAAACATGCACCATATGTACAAGTCTTACGGGGTTATTTAATGTCCTGCCTTGAAAAACCCATCGACTTGGAACAAATTTAAGATCAAAGCCTTAGAGACATGATCCATGATCGCCATCAAATGCGCGACCATGCCTCATAGCTTAAATTGATCTAAGGACTTTATCATATGTGCAAATATGCGATATGCAAAAGAACATAAGATAAAGAAATGCCTTTATGTTATTATAATTTCCAATAAAATTATTTTACAAGTAGAATAAAATCCAATCTAATTGGAACGTCGGGCATTCTACTCTAACACTCTATATATATTTCAAATGGCTAATCTGTAATTTGCTGCTTATTGTTGTTTTTTGTCCCATAAATTTTTCTGCACAGACATTATACACGGACATATGGATATGGGGGACTAAGTATTCTGGGAATTACTACTTAAAGGTTCCAACCTTTTGAGTGATATTCAAGATTGACTGTCAAAATAATGAACTTCATTTTTGTATTTTCTTTGTTCGACTATCTTAATGTTTAGAATTACTATTTGTTTATGGAATAATTGTTTTGGGATTATTATTTAATAGTTTTTATATTAGCATTTTTAAATGGTAAATGATCTTTAAAATACTTGGAAAATCACGTTTTATTATAAATCGCACTATCACATTATAAATCGTGTTTTATTTCAAAATTATGAAAATGGATGTTACAGAAGTGGTATTAGAGCGGGTCAATGTTTCTATAGACTCGTTACAAAAAAAGGTTTTTTTTCTTTTATGTTAGAATAAATAAAAATATTTGTCCAAAAATAAAAATAATACATAGAAATGGGTTACTTACCACCACTATGTCACGCCAACTCCAAAAGCCAAGGCACAAACTTAAATTTTCAAAAGTTCTATTGCTACTTCTACAGCTATTGACGTTGCTACTTCTACTGCTATTGCTATTGCCATTGCTACTACTACTCACAAATAGGGATGGCAATGGGCGGGGACGGGGCTGGTATGGGACATACCATCCCCGTCCCCGAATCCCATTTCAAATACCATCCACGTACCATTCCCCACTTTTGGGCATTTGGTACGGGGATGGGGAATCCCCGTTCGGGGAACGGGGTCCCCGTTTTCTATTTATTAATAAAAAAATATATTTTTTTACTTATAATAGTTAATAATTAAAATAGATAAAATATCATGAATCACTAGCTAGTCCTATAATAACTCCACAATATAAAATACTATAACAAATTGAGTTAAATACAATAATTATTAAAATACAAAGTCTTGTAATTTTAAAAATTAAAAATCATTACAATATAAAACACATAATTAATATTAATAATATATATGCACATATATATATATATTTTGGTGAATGGGGACGGGGAGTCCTCGTTTCATCTAATCGGGGGCGAGGACGGTGACGGGGATGGGACGGGGGATATAAATACCATCCCCGTCCCATCCCAGTTTCAGAAAAGCGGGGAATCCCCATCCCCGCTCCCATCCCCGAAGTAATCGGGGATTCCCCGTCCCAATTTATTCGGTACCAGCGGGGATGGTTCCCCGTGGGGATTTTGCCATCCCTACTCGCAAACTTATATGATTCCCATTGCGGATAAAGAAAATGATTTAACTTAAATTTCATGGATGCATAGCACATACGATAGAATGTGAGTATTAGACTAATTCGAGATATTGATGGATTTTATAGACTAATAGAAAGAACAAAACAAACTCTGGAGGATCCTTGCGATAGAATACATGAGACTCTTTACGAATTTATATGGAATCTAGAATATTAGGATTGACTATGAGTAGATTACTAGCAACATAGATTTAGAGGGACTTTATTGATTTTTCAAGTTGAATATTCACGATTTACGTATTGATATTTTTCCCAAGTTAATGATAACAGATTGAGATGGTTATGATATCATTTGGAAAGACAATAATTATTGTTTTGGGTGTTTAAAGTTGTGAAACTGAAAGTTTGTAGACTAGATTTAGAAATTAATTTATATGAAGGAACGATTTTTATGGGATCTTAGTCATGGACAAACTTAAGAAAAGCCGAGAAGGTATAGAGTGCCACATAAGGAGATAGTATTTCAATGCTTAAAGAATGTGAGTTTATTTTCTACGGAACAAAGGCTAGTACTATACCCCGAATTGTGTTAACAAAAAAAAAGCAATAAAAAGTTTGAGAAAGAAATTATCAGAGGTATTTGGTTAGTAAAGTAGGTTTCCAATATTTTGATTTTATAATGATCAATATGCTAGTTATTCAAGACTATGTAAAATATTTTCAGAAAAATATTTGGTATTCCACCGAATAGACAAATAGAACCTACTGTTGACGTTTTACTTGGACCATTATCAGCCAAACTCACCGTATAGGATGACGTCAAATGAATTACAAGAGATCAAGGTGCAATTACAAGATCTATTGGTTAATTGGCTTCTCTGGCCGAGAGTATCACTATGAGGAGATCCAATCATGTTTTTTTTCTTAAGATGGAAGATGAGTATATAAGGTCTATATTGGTTGCATGGATGATTTATTTGATCATAAAACAAGTACCCAATACTTAGAATAAAGGACTTATTTAATTACTTAAAGGAGCTAGTGTCTTCTCTAAGACATATTTTAGGTCTGGAAAACACCAACTGAAGTTCAACAAGTTTATATTATGGTTAGACTATGTAGTATTTCTTAATCATGATGTTACTATTTGAGAAATAGAAGTTGACCTGATTAAAGTCGAAGTTATTAATGAATGACATGTGTCTACGATTGTGAATTAAGTTTGAAGTTTTCTAGGTCTCTCTAGGTATTACATAAAGTTTATAGAAAGATTTTCAGAGAGTTCAACACCAATGACTAGATTGACCAGAAAATATGAGAAGTCTTAATAGATGGAGAAATGCGACAAAATTTCAACGAACTTAAAGAAGAGTTGGCTTGTTTATCTATAGAATAAGAACAGTTGATGAATGAGTTTGCTAAGTTAAGATTCGAGGTTGTAGCACCTTCTAGTGGATAAGAATTGATTATTGCAACAGTGGTTGTGCGGCCTGTACTTAGAGATAGAATCAGAGGGATACAAATAACATATAAGTAATTGTACAACATGAGAAACCATGCTCTGAAACAAAGACATTAAAGGATTTACTATAGCTACTAAATTCGCATTAATCTACGAAGGAAGATTGGGTATACCTAAGGATGAAGAACTAAGAATTAAGATCATTGAATAAGCACATTGTACATCATACACTGCTCACCCATGAGGTACAAAGATGTACCGAGATTTTAAAGATGTCTTCTGGGTGAGAAGTAAATTTTAGGACCATAGCCAGTTGATCAAATAATGGAGGAAATAAAGAAAGTCTGGGATAAAATGAAAGTAGCAAAGTAGACAGAAATCTTGTGCTCACAGAGTAAGGATCTACAATTCTATGTAGGAGAAAACTTATTTCTTGAAAGTGACACCTATGAGAGTGTTTTTCATTTAAATGAAAAAGGAAAATTGAAGACGAAGTATATTGGCCCGTTTGAAATCCTACGCTAAATCAATGAGCTAGCATATGAATTGGCATTACCGCAAAAAACAAAAATTGTCGTCGGTTCACAAGGTAATTCATGCATCATCGCTCAAAAAGTATGTTGATGAACCAATTAAGTCATATTGTCAATTATTTGAAATTAGAAATTAAGTACGACTTGACTTGTGAAGAAGCATTTGAGACTATATTGGAACAAAAAAATACATAAATTAAGAAATAAACACTGGCGCTAATCAAAGTTTAGTAGAGACAACGCGATAAGAACGAGAGTGCATGAGAACGAGAGGAAGATGTTCGAGCTGAGTACCTGAATTTTCTTAATACTGATAAGTATTCGAATTTCGAGGACGAAATTAATTTTTAGGGGAATAAGATGTGGCACTCGAGAAATTGGGGCAAAATAGAAATTAGGGCTTGCTTAATTTAATTGTAAGGGATTTTAGAATTTAAGGATTTTTGAACGATTTTATTATAATTTGGGCTTTAGTATTTATTTTGAAAGATTTATATCTTTGCCTATTAGAAATAACCTTAAGTCTATTACCAAGCTCAAACTCACATTCCCTATCCAAACATGGTAACACCAACAAATCATCAATTATCCTAATAATCTTCAAATTAATATTTATATAACAATTATATATTTCAGTTTTATTTTTACCAAATTCAGCTAATCAATTTTATGACTCAATTAATTAGCAAATTGAAGAAAACACTCCATTTTCTTTTAAAGTCATATTACCAGCAAATAAGGGTGGCGCTATTGACACCCCCAAAATTGATGAGCATGCCCACTTCCATATAATTGCAAAAATGTCATTCACTTAAAAGACTATATTACCCTTACTTAAAGAAGTTCCAAATACACTCACATCATTCACCCACATTCTTCTTCTTCTCGAAAAAAGTTCAATTTTTTTTTATATAAACCCTAGATTTTTCCAATGCCCAAATTGTTGAAGATTCGAATAATAAAGTATTAATATCCCCAAATAATGAATGTATATTCTTAGTTTATAGCATAAAATATGTTATTTCTCAATTTTCAGGTTGAAAAATATTGTCGCATAGTAACAGTGCGACACTTAGCATGATCACGCGCTATGACAAAAAATTCATTGTGCCATCGTGTCATCGTGCCATGTGGCATGATGGCAAAAATGCCATCATCCATCGTGCCATCGTGCCATGTGGTATGATGGTGAAAATGCCATCGTGCCATCGTGCCGCCTAGGGTTTTTTATGAAAGGGTAAAATTGGAAAAAAAGGGGGGGTATTTAACAATTGTGACATATTTGAAAAGTGGGGAGTGGTGTACTTAGAAGGTGAGTGTCCTCATCAAAAAAGGGGTGTCAATAGCGCCGCCAAAAGAAAAGGAGTGAAATAGGTAGGGTGGTGGTGGACGTGGGGTTGGGGTTAAGGGATTTGTGGGGAGTGGGTTTACTGGAGAGGAAGAGAAAATAGGAGAAAAAGAAGAGAAAAAGAAAAGGAGAAATGGAAATTTGTTGACTTTTAGGATTCCCATTTTTAATCTACCAGGCCAACTTTTTACCTAATTAATTTTAATTATATTATATTTGTGTATATATATAAACTATATATAAAAGATATAATATACTAATACTAATTAAAAATTTAATGTGTAGGCAGCGAGAATTTTCGGGAATAGAATCTTGCATTGTTTCATCACATTTTATGCTACTTTTCGAGGTAGGGTTTTTTCTAGTTCCACTTTTTATTTGTCCTTGTTAAATGCCTCATATTTGTTGCTTGATAATTATGCTTCTGCATGCTACGTGTCTATAGTCGTTTGGGACCATACGGATGTCCGGCGCATAAAAGTTCTATCCGGTGAAATCTCGGCAGTGCGAGCCATGTTTCAATGCAATAACTACAACTACAGTTAGAAAATTTCAATTTATAAGCATGTTATTTTGTGATGTGTATTGTGTATTTTGCTTGGACAAATTGGCCCCTACTGAGCTGTTGAATGCTCACCACAAAATAAATTTCTATTTCAGATTGATGGAGTTGGCGGGACACGTGGAGGCGGTGACCCGAAAAATAAAAATTTAGAATGAACTTCATTTTTATATTTCTTTGCTGAACTATTTTAATGTTTAGAATTACAATTTATTTATGGAATAATTTTTGGGATTATTATTTAATAGTTTTTATATTATCATTTTTAAATGGTAAATGATCTTTGGAATATTTGGAAAATCAGGTTTTAGTAAATACAATCCTCAAGCGGGCATTTGTAATCTTGAAAAATAATTGCATTTTTCTTGTAAATAGACTAAACCTGGTAATTTTTGTAATTATACCTTTAATTATAATAATATTTGCAGCGTGAACTCTTAAAAACATTTACTCATATTTAAAAATAATTAAGCACACAAAATCAATTAGTAATATTTTCTACTAAAATTAATCAAATTCTGATATTCGGCAGCCGGATCCAAAATCCAGCTTTAGAGCATCTCCACCAGCCCACAAGTAGTGGATTATGCTACTTTTGTGGAGAAATTTTCTCCAGCAACACGCTACATCCCACGCCATTTTGCAATTTGTGAACAGTATCCCGCTACATGTAGCGGGAACTGTTCACACGGTATTTTTTTTTTCATTTTTCATTTTTTTTTTGTTTCTTTAAATAGTGGTAGTTTTTGTTTTCTATCCCTTTTTTTATTTTAGGAAATAATCTCTTTTTTATTATTTAGTAATGATAAATTAATAAATTATATTTTTGTAATTATCATGTGGTGTTTTTTTTTGTTTTGTAAATTAATATTTTTTGTTAATTGTTATATTATGTTCAATCCCACATATATAACAAATTAAAAAATAAATTACTTATATAAATTACTCAAAATAAAAACAAAATTCATAACACACATTCATAAAATTACAGTCATTTAAAAGACATCAAATAACATATAATAATACATTAATTTAAAATAAGATTACCATAACATAAAATACATAAAATAACCTAAATAGACATAAAATATCAAACACGCAATATAATGGAAACACAACTCGGACATGCAGTACATTAATTTTCTTAGTAAGGTCCAAGACCACTTCCAGACCCTCCTAGATCTTGAAAATAACCCCCAAATATATCGAAAGTATTACTTGCTCGTGGTTGTTGTAGTTGTTCTTCTCTTTTCAACATAATTCTTGTCTGTTCTTTTTGAAAATACTCACGTCGATTGGGATCAGAAATGGTGTCTAAATCTATCATTAAAATTTTGTTATCGCCTTCCCACTGAGTCACTTGACCCCGATCTCTTTTTTGCTTCAAAGATTTTGCTTTTGTGCTTCAACTTTTTGCATTAATACCTGAATATCACGATCTTTTTTGGTGGCTGAGCTCTCTAATAAATCTCGAAGTTTTTGATTTTCTTCTCTAATCGTGTTTAAAACAACAGACATATCTTCGCCTTTTTTTCTCTTAAGTTTAGATTTTTCATACCCTCTGGACGATGTGATGAGGCAGAACCACTACCATTTTCATCACTTAAATTGTGAGAAAACGAAGATAAACCAGCATCAAGTGATATTGGGGACTCTGGCATCGTGTCTGATTGGGATGAAGACTTTTCTTGTCGCGATTTTTGTGTTGTACCTTCAAACTTAACAAAATCTTTCATAATAGGCCATACATGCTCAAACTTGAATCCTTTCGAATATTTTGAGTCTAGCATCATTAGTTGTTTTGCACGGTCTAGCTGCATATTGAATAAAATATGTTAAAATTAATAAGATAAAAAAAAAACATATGAAGAATTACTTACAATATCTTGTTCAGAACAACCACTTGGCTTAGAATATTCAACTTGTTGTACACATCCTTTGAATTTTGAAATAGTAGAGAGTATTGTTTGCATGCGACTTTCTATTGATCTTAGGGTTCGATCGGGCATAGATGAGATTGGTTTGTTGGCGTTGTAGGCCTCTGTAACACGATTCCAAAATTGTTCTCTTTTTTGGTATACACCTATTTCTGAATCTTGTGAAATATCAACATACACATGACAAAGGTGTCGGTCCTCATCAAGAGTGTAATTGGAATTTCGAGAGGAAGCAATTTAAGGTAGAGAAATAGAGCAATAAGATAAACAAAGACAATTATAAGATATGATATATGACTAATAGTGTGTGTGAAAGTATATTTATAATGGTGTACAATGTAAGGAAAATCAGAATGGATGGTGTAGATTCAATCTTCTAATTCTAAGATAGGATAAGTATTCAATGGTGTAGATGTAAGGAAAATCGAGAATGGATGGTATAGATTCAATCTTGTAATTCTAAGATAGGATAAGTATTCAATGGTGTAGATGTAAAGAAAATTAGAATGGATGGTGTAGATTCAATCTTGTAATTCTAAGATAGGATAAGCATTCAATGGTGTAGATGTAAGGAAAATTAGAATGGATGGTGTAGATTCAATCTTGTAATTCTAAGATAGGATAAGTATTCAATGGTGTAGATGTAAAGAAAATCAGAATGGATGGTGTAGATTCAATCTTGTAATTCTAAGATAGGATAAGCATTCAATGGTGTAGATGTAAGGAAAATCAGAATGGATGGTGTAGATTCAATCTTGTATTTCTAATATAGGATAAGTATTCAATGGTGTAGATGTAAAGAAAATCAGAATGGATGGTGTAGATTCAATCTTGTAATTCTAAGATAAGCATTCATTGAACAATTATTTAAGAAGCATTTACTCTTCATAATTCATCTCTTACACAGACTTATTTCTTTTCCTCATTCAAAACTAAAAAAAAAAAAGAAGTAAAATATGAATTTCAATCATGTTGGCCCTTCTTATGCATTTTCTTCTTCAAGCTCATCTGATGATGAGCTTGAACATATAATTAATAGTTATGATGCAGAACAACAATTGATAGCTCAACAAATTTGCAACAACAATCTTATCCTAGCTGAATTTTTTGTAAACCAAAATGCTCCGGCGACCCATGGAGGCTCGGTTATTGGTCGTAATACAATCTATCGTGATCGAGAAACAGCAGCACAACGTCTTTTCAACGACTATTTTTCTGAAAATCCAACTTATAATGAAGCAATGTTTCGTAGGCGTTTTTGAATGTCTCGAAATTTATTTCTTCGTATTGTTGATGACGTGAAAAATCATGATGGTTACTTTGTCCAACGAAAAAACGCGGCTAGGAGACTTGGCTTGTCTACCCTTCAAAAAATAACAGCTGCCTTTCGGATATTGGCATATGCAATGCCAGCAGATGCGGTTGACGAGTACATTAATATTGGAGAGTCTACTGCAATTGAATGTGTCAAGAGATTTTGTCGTGCAATTGTGGAAATATATTTGGAGCGATATCTAAGATCGCCAACTGTAAGTGATGTTGCTAGACTACTTTATATTGGTAAAGAACGTGGCTTTCCAGGAATGTTAGGTAGTATAGAATGTTAGTCCAAGTGGCTACGATAATCTAGAGGGGGGGTGAATAGATTATGCCGATTTTTCGCAAATCACCCTCTTTTTCGAATCAACAAGCAAATGACAAGAATGTAAATGCGAAAATTAAACAACACTCGTTGATTTAAAGAGGTTCAACCCACCTAGGGCCTAATCCTCTACCACCCCAAAGATTCTAAAGGGATGGATTTCAAAAAAAAAAAGATTTTATTAATTAGCACAATTAATACAACACCTTGAGGATCACCACAATCCTCTTACAACACTTCAAGGAGATTACCACAATCTTCCTTCACCACCTTTGAAGAGTACCACACTCTTCAAACACCTATCACCTAGATCACCCAAGTGTATTCTTACCACAAGAATACTCACAAGGATGTCTTGTGTTGAATGATGGACAAAATTCAAGATTAAAACTCTATGAAACCAATACAAAGATTGAGTGCAAGTGTAATCAAGAATCAAAAAGCCTAGACCTCAAAGATGTGCAAGTGAAAGTACTTACGCTATTACAACAAGAATGTAAAAATGAAAGCTTGAACAATTTGCAGATTTCTTGTTGTGTGTTTTGCTTGTATGTGTTTTTTTTGTGTCTTCAATTCATCCTCTATTTATAGGGAAGCTTCACCAACATAGGCTCCTCTATCTTCACTTTTGTCTACAAAAAGAAGATCACAAGATGTAGAAATATTGTACAAAAATCAAAAGTAAATCTTCGTTGTCAAGGAGTTCAACGGTACAATTTTTTGTCAAAAGATTACACAACATGACCTAGGTTGCCCCGTATAAGATTTGAACATTTTGAAAAAGATAGTGCGATCCAGTGCACGGGTCGGAGGGGGGTCGGCGGTCGACGGGCGCGACTGGCCGCCTAGGGTGCGATGGTCCCCTCCTCTTTTTTTTGTACGTAAATTGTTTTGTTTCAAGTTTGTGTTCTTCGGAGGTACATGTCGACGCTTTGGGCGGCCGGCCGACCTCCAATTTGAAATGTTGTCCGATTTTTGTCAAAAATAAACTTCAAGAAATACTCCAAAAAATTAGTAAAAACATTTTAAATCAAATGGGAGTATTTGGACAACATTTACAAACATTGTTTTGGTGTAAAAACCAATATAAACAAAATCATCAAAAGTGTTGTCCAATTTTAATCAAATTAAAAACTCTAAGAAATACTCCAAAAATTAGTAAAAACATTTTAAATCATTTAGGAGTATTTGGACAACATATAAAAACATTGTTTTGGTATAAAAACTCATTTAAACAAAATCATCAAAATCTTGATAAAAACATTTATCTAACATAGATTGCATGCATTGGAGGTGGAAAAATTGTCCAACAGCATGGGCAGGGCAATATACAGGTCGAAGTGGAGATCCAACTATTATTCTTGAAATTGTTGCTGATTATGATCTTTGGATATGGCATGCATACTTTGGTATGCGAGGATCTAATAATGATATTAATGTATTGGAAAGATCTCATCTTTTCTCTGACCTTGCTAGAGGTATTGCTCCACCGGCAAATTATGTTATTCAAGGAAAAGAGTATAATATGGGGTATTATTTAGCCGATGGTATATATCCCAAATGGTCCACACTTGTGCAAACTATTCATGACCCGCGTACTCCGAAAAAGAAGTATTTTGCAATGAAACAAGAATCATGCAGAAAAGACGTAGAGCGTGCATTTGGAGTTCTACAAAGTCGATTTGCAATTGTATCAAATCCAGCACGTTTTTGGAGAAAGAGTGATTTGGAAGATATAATGACTGCATGCATTATTCTGCACAATATGATAATTGAGGATGAACGAGACCTTGATGCACCAATTGAAGCTGAGAGAGAAGCGCCAACTCCAAATGTCGAAATGGTGACAAATGAAACAATTCAATTTCAAGCATTTCTTGCACGGTATAAAAAAATTAAAGATAAAGAGGCTCACATGGCCCTTCGAAATGCATTGATTGATCATTTGTGGGAGGAATTTTCTAATTTAGAAAAGTAATTGCATTATCATGTAATTTATGTTTTTGTTAATCTATTATGGAATGTTCATTTTATGTGCAAATTAATTTTATTACTTTTTAAGGATTTATATATAATTTTTCAAATTAACTAATAATGCAAACCATAATTGTATTTAAGTATATTAGAAAATATAAATATTAAACATTAATGTATAAATATGTAAATATATTAATTCAATTTAACAAAGAATAAAAATGGAATATTCCAATGTAGAGTGAAATATAAAATTAACTGTTGGAGTTGAATCTTGAATTCCTCTAAATTTTCCTCTAAAATAGTGTAAACACACACAAAAATACAGTTGACTGCTGGAGATGTTCTTAGTCATTCAACACTATATTAAATGTTAATATTTGTAAGAACGTCAAATGAATTTTGCTTTTGATAGTTGATTATTTAGAAAAATTAGATAACATTTCTAAGAACGATTCTTTTCACAAACACTGAAAGATATTATTTAAAAACCTTTCTGAAACTGAACTCATTCACTAAACGAACATATGTTCACTCAAATCAAGTTTAATGGTGCAGTAAATTTTCACTCCACCTCTCAATTATTGCACCATTGTTCTCAAACAAAGAATCTTAGAGCAGTCCGAGAATTTTATGCTCACGTACTTAGAGCAGGCTTATTCTTTATTTCTCCTAACCTCCAAACCAAACTCGTATTGACATACACATCATGCATCAACAAGAACAGCCTTAAAACTCTAACCCACTTCTTCAAATGCCTCCCCCTCAGAAACCCATTACCCTTTAATTCAATTATATCTCAGTTTTCTCAAGATGGGTCTGACTGTTTGGCCCTCCATGCCTTGTCTTATATGCATCACAATAGTGTTTATATTGATTCGTACGCTTTGTGCAGCTCTTTGAAATCAGTTTCCTGTCTGAATAATGTTTGCTTTGGTAGAATGATGCATGCCTATGTGGAGAAATCTGGTTGGGTGGCTAGTGTGTTTGTGGGTAGTGCTTTGGTGGATTTTTATGCGAAATTATTATGTATGAATGATGCAGCAATGGTGTTTGACGAAATTCCTGTGAAAAATACTGTTTGTGTGAATGCGCTTTTGTCAGGCTATGCTGAGGCTAAAATGTGGGGTCAATTAATTGAACTGGTTAGGAGGATGCCGCTGTTGAGTTTGGCAGTGGACAATTTTACGTTATCAGCTGCTCTACGTGCATGTAGTGGGCTGTGTGCTATAAAATTGGGCAAGCAGGTTCATGCGAGTGTTATACGTACCATCATTGACGGTGAAGCTGATGTGTTTCTGCAGAGTTTATTGATTGAAATGTATGGGAAGTGTGGGCTAGTGGATAGTGCAAAAAAGGTTTTTAATATGGTGGGATATGGAGTAAAGGAGAAGCAAAGGGATGTTGTTTTGTGGACTTCAATGTTAGGAGTGTATGGAAAGTCGGGAAATTACATGGAAGTGATTAGGTTGTTCGAAGATATGCTAACGGAAGGAATAAGGCCTGATGGGGTGGCATTTTTGACAGTTATCTCGGCTTGTGGTCACACTGGCCAAGTGGATATCGGTATGGAGTACTTTGAGTCAATGACTCGCGACTATGGATTGGTTGCAAGCCAAGAGCATTATAGTTGTCTTGTTGACTTGCTTTGCCGGGCTGGAGAGTTGGAGAGGGCTTGCAAATTGGTCAGCGAGATGCCACGTATTGGGGATGAGAAGTGCACTGTATCCATGTGGGGAGCATTGCTTAATGCTTGCAACGAGTGTGGAAATGTCAATTTGGGAAAGTTGGCTGCTCAAAGAGCTCTTGAGTTGGAGCCTAATAATGTTGGAGTTTATGTTCTACTATCTAATATGTATGCTAGGAATGGCATGTGGGCTGAGATTGAGCAATTGAGGGAGTTAATGAAGAGTAGAGGATTGAAGAAGGAAATTGGATGGAGTTGGATTGATGGAACGAGTTAATTGGAGGGAAGTTTGCTGACAGAGAGCAAAATAGATCATGTTATCACTTTTTATTTTTCTGTAGTATTTAATTTGTATGAGAGGAATCATGTGGATGAGATTTGGCAATTCTTGGAGTACTTTGAAGTAGAGAAGGACCATGGATGAAACTGGTTCGGCGTCACAAAGCTGAAAGATGAATTTCCGGGGTATATTTTAACTATCAGGATGCAGGTGAGAAACAAAGCGAGCTTTTATTCCCCTGAGAATGCAACCTACCCACTGTTCAACGTCACAAAGTACGTCTTGATGAGATTAGTTTTACTTCTCAAGGTACTTGAAATAGAATAATTAGAGCTACCATGTTGAAATTTGTAAATGCATCTCGAATTCGAACTGGGCTGGGCATAATACAGCATATAGCAGAGGTCCCTCTTACTAATTTCCAAGTAACATGTTGAATGTACACTTTGTGACAACTGACAATAACCTTGTTCTATTTGGCAGTTTTGTCCTTCTATAGAAGAAATGACTCTGAGACGACCTTAATTCTTCCTAACTAACAATTGAGGGAGTTAGTGAAGAGTAGAGGATTGAAGAAGGAAATTGGATGGAGGTGGATTGATGCGACGAGTTAATTGGAGTGCAGTTCGCTGACAGATAGCAACTTATATTTTGTTATCAATTGTTATGTTACTATTTAATTTGTATGAAAGGAATTACATGGATGAGATTTGGCTATCATGCAGTAAATTTCAAAGTAGAAAAGGACAATGGATGGAATTGATTAGGCATCACAAGTTTAAAGAATGGCTGTTTTCCAGTAGCTTGCGCTCCGTGTTCTCAGTTGGATGGATTTCTTTGCCAAGTATCTTTCACTAGCAGGTTACAACCATTGGTTGCACGCAGTTCATCTGAATAACAACCTGGTTGGTGTGTATGATATTAGCCTTGTGATATGATCTTCTTGTAGTTGTTAGTTAGATTGAAAACAAAGCGAAAATTTATTCCCCACAGAATGCAGCCTACCCACTATATGACATCCCAAAGGACGTCTTGATGAGATTAGTTTTACTTCTCAAGGTACTTGAGATAGAATGATTTGAGCTTCCATGTTGAAATTCATATATGCGTCTCAAATTCCAACTGGGCTGTATATAGAACAGCAGATAGCAGATCCCTCTTACAAATTTCCCAGTGATATGTTGAATACCTTGTGACAACTGACAATAATCTTGTTCTTTTTGGCAGTTTTGCCCTTCTATAGAAGAAACGACTCTGAGCAACCTTAATTCTTCCTAAATTACATTCTTGATTATTCTTCCGCACTGTTCTGCCTACGCAATATAAGCTGGATATATATATATATATATATATATTTGCATTATACATAATTGTATGTTTGTGACTGCTTAAATCAAAATAGTAATATGTATTAAGCCTGCATGCAAATTCTTATAATGACCAATGCTGGAGTCAGAATAGCATCTACACTATGCTTACATGGACTGAGGGCACTTGGTGTTCGTTCTTTCTTTTAACTTTCTCAGTCCGACTACAGAATATAACAATTAGCCATGTATAAGATTTGGAGTTTCGCTGTGAGATTATATACTTCGTCGATGAAATGGTGTTTATAGGTATCACCATTTATAATTGTGTCCAGAAAATGAGTCTAGTTCCCTGTCCACTAAGATGCCTGCCGTTGTGTAATCCTACAATGAAACTTTTATATCCGTTCCTTTAGAAGGTTCTTGCCTGAATGCAAAATCATCCTGCAGTCATTATGCGTAGACTGCCTGTGGGCTTTACTTGGGCTCGTGGTGTTTTTTGTTCTCCTATATTGTTGGTTATTGAAGGAATTTATGCTCACTATAGTACGGGATTTTATCTTTTATGTCCATTGTACAGTGGCTTTGGAGAATTTTGACTATAGGAAGACAGGTGACACCAAAGATCATACCTTAAACCAATGGTTTACGTTTTTCTCTGAGGCTAATAAGCTGTTAGAACTTGCAGCAGCTAGCTAGCAGGTCAATAGTAATATATGCTAAGCATAACATATGATGGTGACATATATACTCATGTGTTGTTAAGAGTTTATATGAATCTAGGCGCAGGCTCACATTGCATAATTCAGAAGGCAGCATCTGGCCTGTAAATGTACATCAAATACAAGCTATTCAATCTTCCATACCAAAAGGATCAATTTTTCCCTATTAACGATTACATAAGTTTGGATTGTTCAAGTGATTTATGCTGCATAAGAGAATTCAATATTTATTCATGTGACCTGTAAATGTGTGTGTGTGTGTGTGCGTGTTGTATGTTTTATAAGATCCTGTAGCTCAAGATTAGAATGCATATAAATAGTTATCTGGAATTGGTTTAAGATTTTATCATTCTTGATTATGCATGTATAGCAGCAAGAGTTTTGCTGATGAAATATCTTTTGCTTCATGGAAAGTAAGAATCGTGTGTGCATGGTTGGGGTGGTAAAAAATAGTTAACAGGTATACTGTCACTGTTGAGATGAATATTAAAATGCCTGAAGTTGTGCCATGCTCTCACATAATGTAACAAAGGCTAATTGTGGCAATGTTGCAGAAATCGCTAGGCGCTAGTCCGGCGGCAGCCCGGCACCTAGTGCCTAGGTGGGCGCCTAGGAAACCAACTATTTTTTTATTATTTATTTTTTTATTTTTGGCCAATTTTTGGCTGCTTAGGCATGCGATTAGGCCCAATTTTGGCCGCTTAGCAGGCCTAGGCCCAATTTTCGACCGAGGCTACTATTGCAGCAATTTGAACAAAATCACCTCAACCTAGGGGGGCCTAGGCGGCCGCCCAGGCCGATTTTTACAGAACTGAATTATGGACTCTTGGGGATTGTGGATCTGTAAGTTTTGAGCTGCCTATTAGAGAAGAATCAGTTTGTGCTTCTAATGAACCACTAAAAAGTTGAAGATACTTAGCATTCATGTAAATTGCTTAATCCAATCCCTTTTCTGAATCTAATACATATATCTTCCCTCTAGTAGGATATTCATTTATTTTCCTGTGATATTCAGAACCTATTTGCTGGTAAGGAAATTTAATATTGTTAACCTGATTCATTCTGTCGTGGTGCATGCAGCATATTATTTTACTTCTGTTTTCTAGGCATGCATTGTATAAAGAACAGCTAATATATTCCAATTTTGGAAACTTTAATAAATGTGTGCATTTCTGTACTAGTTATTTGGAGAACTCAGCAGTAATTCATATATATAGACCCACGCTAATATATTTTTTTCATTAGTTGGTTTCTATTGCGTCAGACATCAACTGAGTTTATGTTTGGATAGTGTTTTATGACTATCGCTTGCCAAGACTGTTGAAGAAGTGACTATTTGCTTGCAGCAACACTAAATAATTGGACTGAAAATTAAATGCCTGAAATTTGACTGGTACCTCTGAGAACCTTTGATCCTCGGCACCTGTGATTTCTATACTAGTGATTAAACATTGTACTACATAGAATATCAATGTCTTAGCTTGCAGGCTTTTGGGATGTTCGTAAGAGCTTGCGAAGGTTGCCATGATCCCAGGGTTCAGACGTGACAATAATATTGTTTTAGCCCTGTTTGAGCTGAAACATATGGTAAAATGTCGTCTTTTCTGTTTACCACTTTACTCTGTGACTGTGACTAATACATTGCCATTTTGTCTCAAGGTAAAATATTTGATCTTAAATATTTGTGTGTGCTTGAATTCTCTAATGGATCCGTACCAGCCTATCAGGTATGAAATCCTTATCCTTAATACTCAAATTGTTTCCAGTTTATTTTAATGTAATCCCGGCACATTCCCCTGTTTATGAGATGTAATATGTACAGAGCTCCATTTATTATTCTTGAAAATATTGGTTAGAGATCTAGGCTTCATGTGCTCCAGGTCTTATGACATGAAATATGCTGAGCTGTTTATTGGCCCTACTATCTTGAATAGTCCCTGATCCTCAAACGACCCTTGTGGGTTCGTTTTATAGGCTTAATTTATATAATTTGCAGGTAGATATATCTTTTTCTGTTGGTCATTGCTTTGTTCAGTCACACAGCTATGGCCCCATATTGTTTATGTTTCATCTGAATATCCAAAAACACATTTAATATGGTTTTAACTTTTTTATTTCTTTTTATTTCCCTCTTTTGGAAGGAGTATTGAAATTAGAAAGAATATGTGCTAATGTGACTGCGAAAGTACAATGGATCATGAAATGACTGGATCAAAAACTTCAGCTGACTGGTTGTGTTTTCAAGATGAGGAGCAGTTAAATAAGCTACACGACATATATGTTATGAATCTTTTTATTATTTCCTGAAAATCTCAAATGATTATTAAAAAATTAACTCTATATAACTTTGCAATTTTCATAGGACTTTATTTTTTGCTGGGTTTTAACATGATGAGAACGCGCGGGCGCACATATTTGTGTGTAGTGATCTCTTAGAGGGATACTATTACTATTCATATGATTAAGTGTACCTTTTCTACTTGTGTTAGTTTGAGCTGATTTATTTGCTATATCATCAAATTTTTGCAACCCAACATTTGACCAATGTTGCAGCAATCGCTAGACGCTAATAGGGCGGTAGCCCAGTTTTGGCCGAGTCTATTTTTTCACCGATTTGGACATAATCACCTTGGTGTAGGTTGATTTTTACAACACTCTTTAATCATTTCCTTTCTTTGTGTTCTTACAACGACGACTGTCCGGATTTCTAACATGAGCATATTTGAAGTACGAGCGTTAGTTGAAGGAAGTTAAGATGACAGTTTCAAGTGGTTGTGAGTAAGATGAGATGATGAGAGGGACTTATTAAATCTTTGGCTTTACAATTGAGGAAGAGTAACATGGGCTCATGTGCAATACGGATGCTGGGTCACCATCTTCTTGAAAACGGAAATTTGTTTGATGGATTAATTTCAGCTGCCAAGCACCGCAATTTTCGTGACCAAAAAGTTTGAAAGGACCACGGTCCTTCATTCCTCTATTTTTATGAACTTACCTATTTATTACAAGGTGTAATACATACGTTACACCCACTGTATTATTTACCAGGTGTTTGAATGGGATACTTATTATTCAACTACACGCTTGAAATATAGTTGTACGAGTGTAGGATTTCAAGAACTCTACAACTACTACTATTATTTATCTCGTTCCATCTAATTTTGAGAACATGGGATGAGTTATTTGTTTGTTTTCAGCTACTACCATCTACCCGTCCTTGTTTACGTGCTTTCTTTACTAGTAAATATGTTGATTGAAAAGTTGGTGAATCACCCGTTTATTTATTTATTATTATTTTTTTCAGGGGTACCGTAGGGGAGGAACACAATAACGCATATGAGATCGAATCCGGGTCAATTTCCCTTGCTTCTATCATTGAAACACAAGGTTGATCCCTACACCCGTTTATTCTTTAGCCAAGATCTCTTATTTTGTATCAGTGTTTCATCTCGTGTTTCAATAGGAAAACACAAGATGAATATTACAGGTAAAATAATGATGTTATCTTATACACGTGACATTCACTTTGTGAATTGGAAACACGTACTATCGGGAGATTTCATGTGTCTTTCAATTCCCATGGTGTACATGGCCAAAATATTAAGCTCTTTGGACCAACAGTAAAATTGCTAATGAATGAATAATTTAAAGCCCGTTTAATTTGGTTTCATTCTCAATCTCATTTTCATACTTTGAGCATTTGTAGGTTGAAAATAATTTTACTAGGTCTTCAATGAAAATATTATGATATATAAAACATAAGTTTTGCAGAATTTTTACGCTACCATCATCTTAATAATTTCAAAACTTAAGATCCTTCTTTTCTTTTTTAACTTTTACCAATGGCATGCACCTCCAATATTATTTTATTTTACAAGCTATTAAACATTTTATAAGATGGGAAAGAATGTCACTGTTGTACTGTCAAGGACTGGAGGGGTATATGTGAGTAAAACAAAAGGAGAAGACAGAATAGGTGGGATGTAGTTAGCAACAATATCATAGCATTAAATCTTGGTAGCATTTGTGGATCTTTTTCTCAGCCTTAGAACATGCAGATATAACACTTCTTTTTTTGGTGTGGGCATGATAGATGGAGCCAGGCTGAGCAATGGGGGCTATATTTCGAGTGGTGCTCCTTCAAAAATGGCTTTCTCTTCCATTATTACTTTTCCATCACATTCTCTCATGTTGGTTTTCTGATTTATAATTCCAGGACCACATGGGGGTGGGGGTGGGGGTGGGGTGGGGAAGCCCCAATTTTGGCGTACGAATCTCTTATTTCATCATACGATATTTCAATTCATTAGGTGAACATCTTGTGTATTATGATGTCATTATTATACATATCAAAACGAATGAAACATCATAGAAAGTAGGAGATATGAACTAAAGCTTTGGCGAAACCTGCGCCTCAATATGACAGTTTTGATGATATGTTTTTGCTTAAGGGTATAAAAGCCAATCCTTGAATATAAATGAAAAAAAAAAAGGTCGAATATTTCGACGAGAACAATGACCACACCAGATTTTATGTTCCATTTTTTGTATTCCACTTGGTTAGATGAATGACATGTGTAATGAAAATAAACATGTACTGTTGTTGATTGTTTAATGTATTTACATGTGTCATTCATCTGTACAATAAAATAGGACGTGGAACAATAAGTGGAGTAGAAAATCTCAACCTGATAGATAGTAGTTGTCCGAATGTTAAAATCTCTTCATTATCACATGTGAAATGATTTTCTAACCTATATATATATATATATATATATATATATTTACCTTTCATGGTAGTTGGTTGGCTTAAGCCTTAACACCAAATATTCCATTTTGATCAAATGAGGCTGTCTCTTCAAATTTGGAGGTGATCTTCTATTCCAAAAAGGTTTTATCATTTCATATTCCACTGCACGCACGAATAATTATTATGTGTATGAAAGTTACCATTTGAAGCACAAAATCAAGCCTAAATTGCGGATTTTTAATATAGTAACTTTCAACGTCTGGCAATCATCCGCCGGTGGAATATGAAATGAAACACTCTTTTGAAATAGAAGACAAATCCACTTAAAATTTAGTTTTGATAGGTTTGGAATTATCTATTTAAATTTCGTTTTTTATTTCGCAAACAGCGAGTAATAATCCAAGTTGGCCAGCAAAAAATCTAGTTTTGAAAGAAGATATTTAATGAAAAACTCTTATGATTAATTTGGTACCAAACACAAATAAAATATATACGCCCAGTATCGGAATATTTTGCTTGGCCGGACAAAAGAATTGGAGGGCTGGCTACTACTTTACCAAAGTATCAACCAATCTGAAACTTGCCAGTTCAAATATCCATCTTTGCCCCTCATGAGCCACCCCGTGGAGTATAGTGGGTTCTTGAGGCCAGAAGTCTCAAGTTTAAATCTTCATATCTACACCACTTGGTCAAATTTGTAGCACAGAGTTTGCCTAGTGTGATAAACTTGGCTGATATGGTTTGTAGACTACTTGTCAAAGCTCGAGTTTTTACCTAGTACGCACCTGGAAAATAGTTCATAATTCCTACTACCAAAGTATTTGGTTACAAATTATCACAAGTAAATTTCAATGTTATCAGAAAAGTGTGTTTTCTTTAGTAAGAATAGGTAAATTAGTATAACATCAATTTTTAGAATGCAAAAAGTTATTCAATTTGGGGTGCAACAGTTGGGATTGAGATTTCAGACAAGATGTCAAGAACTATAAAAAGTGAAACCACCGTGGCGTGGTACAGATCCGCTGCTAAGACTTACCATTAATAGTTGGAAAAAGAAACAGGGTCAAAACGCCAGTAATCCTGAGGTCCGGTGGTCACAGGTGAGGTAACTCCTGACCTCTCTAAAGAGAGGTCAGGGCTCGGGGGTTCGATCCCCCCAAGTACCATGGTGAAACAATTAATATTGATTGTTTCAAGTGGAAGTGTGGGAGACTGAATCTGGGTAGTTGTTAGTCCAACATGGAGCAATCAGTTGGGGACGACTTATTGTTGAGGATACTAAGATGTGTCTTTCATTCAATATGATTTCAAGCAGGAGTGTGGGAGGTTGGTTTGAACGGGTGGGAACTTTATGGATGGATGGGAGTCCAAAGCGAAAGCAATCACTTGGAGAACGACTCGATAGTTGAGGATATTAAGATATGTCTTTCATTCAATATATAGAATAGAGACTGGAACAGAGAAGGTAGAATATGAGATCTCATCCCGATTCTGAGAGGCTAGGGTAGGGTCAAAAAAATAATATTTAATAGAGAAAAAATAATTTTAAAATTAAATAAGTTTATCAATAAAATATGACGAATGCTTGAGAAAAAATAAAAATAAATCGAAAGTGGAAAACAATGGTAACCAGTCATATGTATACTAGTACAATAAATGAATTAAAAATAAAAAAACCCTCTGAAAATTACAAAACTTTGTATAATGGAGACAGAATGTTGGAAATAGAAATAAGTAGTGTGGGATGTATGATGCTAAAACTTGAAAAGCCACACTCCAAACAATGAAAGCTAAGCCTGAGGCTACTATCTACACTACTTCATTATGTATGTTTTTTTATGTCCAAACATTTTCTTGATACTGGCTTCTGACCACACACACTTCAAATAATAATGAGCAAGAAAATTTACATTGACGGGCAAAATCAATTTTTTTAATAAAATACTAATATACTAAAAGATATTTTTAAGCTTTTTGAAGATCAAAAGTTCAAAATTTTATACCTTGATCAGCACAATTTTAAAATTTTGTTGTTCCTTCATTGTACCTAAACACACACCGAGAAATGGTGAGAATTATGTTATATTAAAATATAATTAATTATATTGATAATGTGTTAGACAATCTCCATTTTGTACAAGAAAGATGCTCAGTGTGGATAAAAGCTATCCACACATATTACTATCTTTATTAGGGATTGAGATTTACTGTTCCTTGTCTATTCCATTGTATTGGATGAATGATATGTATACAAGATATTGTCACAATTGTACACATGTCTTTCCAGGGCTGACTCCGAAAGTAGTCACCGATAGAGACTGCCTAGGGCCCCTGATTTTGAGGGACCCAATTTTACAGTAAATATATATAATGTACTTATATTTTATTAAGTTGTTTTTATAGGGGCCCAAAGAATAAAATAAAAAATACCAAATGTCATTTTGCTTCTAAAATTGTACTAAAAAGTAAAAAACCTCATGTAACCTGTAAAAAGGTGTTGTTTTCTCCCTTCGGATTCCAGACTTTGAAGTTTACTATTATTTCGTAATTGGTTTGAACATATTTGTATGTATATTATATTATTTAACTAAAATATGTTTATATTAAAGTTCTTATTAAATTATATCCAACGTGTACATATATAAAATATTTATTTTGTATTTTTTATTGGGGCTTTTTTTTTAGCCATGGACCCGCAAAAAGTCAAGGTCGGCCTGTGTCTTTATACTAAGACAGCTTTGTATTAAGCCTAAATGATCAGCCCTTCTTTACTAGAAAGTTGTCTTAGTATGCATAAGGGTTGATAATTTTGTACTAAACAAAAAATGAAAAGAATCAAGAAAAAGCTTAATCTTCCTACTTACAAAATATCTCTTATTCCAAACATATAATATTCTAAATAACCTAACAATTAAAATATGTTAGAATTTTAAATACAAATGTTCGAATTGATTCGTATTTATTGAATATAATGCAAATAAAAACAAAAGGAGGAGTCGGCACTATTGCAAATGGCCTTACAAAATAATGATAAAAACATCTGGTGTAGGAGTCATTCCTGTTGGCACTAACCTTTGAGGCCTAAAAAAAGCCTAAATTGTGGCACCATTTTGACTGACGCCTTGAAGCAACACCTACACTTAGAATTTTAAAACTCTCCAGAAGTACTCCAAAAGTATTATTTTCGGTGGCAACTACAATATTATGTTAAACAAGCCAAGAAATTCCCTGTTTTGCTCTATCTATTTTCTTTTTTATTTTGTCTCCTTTTGGGAGAATTTTTATCTCCTTTTCATGAGAGTTTTATAGTCTCTCTTTATGGAAGTTTTTTCAGCTGTCGTTTAATAAAATTATTTCATTGTGTCATTTATGCAGAGGATTCACATGACTCACTACTAGAAGATTAGTTGTGATCATGTGATTTGTCCAGCGCTTTTGTTTTAGATATATAGATTTAAATATATTTATGGATTAAATTTTTACAGTTTTTATGGTCTTGCGGGTCTTAGAATTTTGATGTTTGTCATCACTTGTGTTGTGAGGTTGTTCCGCGGAATGAAATTCATTGTTTTCTATAACAAAAAATGTGATCTGTAATTGAAATTTTAGTATTATTTTTCACTTAAATGGCAAAATTAATTAAGTTTAAATACATATATATAGAAAGGGCCCATATTGTCCTTAGGAGGACCAACACCAAATGGGCTTGGACCCCACAATTGTCCTTTCACAATAACACACAGCCCAAAAACCCGTGGCATGTCCTTAACTCAGTACCTCCTCACATGAACCACCTCACCCCCAACCCCCTAATCCCCCCACCCTCTCTTCATCATAAATAAATACCTTAAAACCCCATTATCCTCATTCCTCACTACCACCTCCACTTCTTCAAATCCTTCTCATTTTTTCGCTCAAGCATTTTCACAAACATAACATACTCATTCTCATCTTTCAAAATATACAAAAAAAAAAAAAATGGCAATCAAAAAATCAAACAAGATCTCACAAGCAGTAACCTTAAAGCAAATCTTGAAAAGATGTTCGAGTTTGGGCAAGAAAAATGGGTACGATGAAGATGGGCTCCCAGTGGACGTGCCCAAAGGCCATTTCGCAGTTTACGTAGGTGAAAATCGAAGCAGATATATTGTCCCAATCTCATTTTTGAGTCACCCAGAATTTCAGTGTCTGCTGAGGCGAGCAGAGGAAGAGTTTGGTTTTGATCATGAAATGGGATTAACTATCCCTTGTGAAGAAGTTGTTTTCCGCTCACTAACTTCCATGCTCAGATGATGAAGAAAAAAAAAAAAAAAAAAAAAAAAGAAGGGCAAATTTGGAAATGCGAAAGTATTTTTTATTTTTTAATTTTTGGAGAGAGATGGTCAAGATTAATAAAAGCAGCTATTTGCTTTTTTTAGAATCTTTTTTCAACATCTTTCTTCACTTTTTTTTTTTATTTTTTTTGTTTTGGGGAAACCTATGTTTTGATCCTATGTTTGGGTGATTGTGTTTGACTGGTCTAACCTACGACTAAAACCCATGAAGTAATGTTTTCTGGGTTGGATTTGTAAAGAAGGTTTGTAATGTTTGCTCACAGAGGTGTTTGCCTACATACACCCTGAGAGAATTTAACGATAATTTAAGGATAATTTTTTAACAGTCTGTTCTCACTTGGTGGTAATTTGTGTAGTTTTTTGCAAAGTGTTTGGGATTTACTGCATTTACTTTTTGATTGGTGACACATTTTATTCGCATTAATATTTCACTGTGAATATTTACTGTCAGTGTACAATAACCACACTTAGTGGTGAAATGCATTTTACCTTGAATTTACCTGATCAAATATTATAAGCAAGTGCATTTTGCCGTGAGATTATATAGTTTTCAGTTATCTGAAATGAGTCGTCAGTCACTGTATTCGTTTGAAAAATGAATACTACAATTTGTTTTTTGCATTAACATTTTTTGTTTTTCGCATTAAGATGATTTTATAGTTTCAAGGGGGTATTTAAAGAATTTAACATTAAAGGGAGTATTTGATACAAAATGGATAGTACAATAGGGTCAAATTAATTTTTATACCCTTTTTTGTGACGAGACTAGTGCACATTGGTAAACCATCAAGTTTGATGAAATAGCCCGTGAAACAAATATTCATGTGCAACAAATTTGTTTTGTTAGAGAAACTCTTAAGTAAAATTCTTCTATTTAAGTTAGTAAATGAGGTATAGAAGGTCCATGTAAACGGGGACGGACTTGCACTAAGTTATCTATCTATATATATATATATATATATATATATACATAATTAGCCTAAGTGTGAGCGCAATAAAAATATAATATAACCTCTCCTATTGAGTTCAATAAAAGCTACTGAACTCATTATCGGTTTTATTCTCCAAGACAGCTTGAGCAGTGAGCACGGTAAAAGTAGGAAACTTCAGGTTGGTGAATGGTGATTATTCACCCATCTCTTGCCCAATGTATTGTTGGAAGTAATTTTGATGTGACCCAAATTATATTAGCTTTGAGAAAATATTTACGTAAGTTGAAAATTAAGTGGAAGTCCATTATATGCTAGAGTCCACCAAGACCAATTTTTAGACTAGTTGATTTAAAAATATCATACGGAAATATATAAGATATTATATGAATAGTCTTTATACAATACTATTGAATATAAATTTGATTTTGGCCTAAATTGTATTGAGTTTAAGAAATATACAATACCACGTGGTATCGCTCTCACCCTTTGTAAGGGTATTGACCAGGGTCCGAACTTTGTATCTTTCAGTTTCTTTGAAATTTAACTCTTCCCTCCGACCACTACTCCCAACTTATGGAAAAAAAGAAATATATGTGAAAATTAAGAGGGAATCCATTAAATAATCATAGTCCAACAAGCCCAATTTCTGAATTATTTTCTCGCATGATATCATAGGAAAATATTTAAGATATTATAAAATAATATTTGTAAAATATAATAATGAAGTAGATATTTAATAGATGAGTTTAGTAGCTGACTTGTACCCATTAGAGTACGTAGAGTAAGATAAAAACTTGTGTAAGATGACGAAAAAAATAAAGTAATACTTTTAGATGTAAAACGTAATATATTTAGGGTAAAAAGTAATAGCACATTGTCTGAACATACTTTTAATTAGTTGTCCATTGTTCAGAAAATATATTGATTTTTATCTAAAAGTATAGTTTTTTTACATTAAAATGTATTGTCTTTTGCTTCCGTCGCACGGTCTGGCAGTCACGCGCGAGACCTACTCATAGAGTAATAACAATTATGAGTACTAAATTTTAGGCCACCTGTGAAACTCTCAAGGCCTCTAAATCGTAAGAAATATATACAAATAAAAAGTTGTACAAATGTTACTTCTTGTTCCAAATCTCAAGATATATAGATTAAAGTTGTGAATGTACTTGCTTTTTGTAAGATATTATAGGAAATTAAGTCAAATAAGAAGCACATATCGAGAATAGATATCAACAATCCTTGGTAAGCTTTTTTGAGATTGATTCTCACCTGAAAAGACACAATTTTTGACATTTTGAGTTACATTTGGTGATCTTTTTAGGGAAAATAAGATTTTTAGTCTGTAAGTTGGACATGTTTTAGAATTAGTCTCTAAATTGTCACATTCATTTTTAGTCCTTTAACTTTCAAATTTCTAGATATTGGTCCTTTAACTTAACAATTTTATTTTTGGTCTATAACATAACATATTTGTAAATTTGGTCCTATAACTTAACATATTTTAGAAATTTGGTCATGTAACCTTTTTTAAGCATTAATTTTTTAAACCTTCAATTAAATGCATCTTGTACACTAATCTCTGATTACATTTCTTGGAGATAATTATCCTCATCAAAGGTTAATTGCATAAATATGACAAATTATTCTTCTTAAGTTACTAATTTGATGTAATTATTTTAATTTTCCTAGAATTCATTAATTATTTTAGAAATTTCTATTTATTTAAACTTTTTATTAATCAAATTAATTTAATTTTAATTGTTTTTATAATTTAATTAGTTTCCAAACATTGAAATTTAATTATTTTATATTTGGTCCTATAAAATAGTTGGACTAATTCTAAAACATGTCCAACTTACAGGACTAAAAATCTTATTTTCCCTAAATTTAACTATTGCTAAGTTATAGGACTAAATTTCTAAAATATATTAAGTTGTAGGACCAAATTTCTGAAATATGTTAAGTTTTAGGACCAAAAATAAAATTGTTAAGTTAAAGGACTGAATAACTAGAAATGTGAAAGTTAAAGGACTAAAAAATGAACGTGACAATTTAGAGGACTAATTCTAAAACATGTCCAACTTACAGGACTAAAAATCTTATTTTCCCATCTTTTTATAATCATCAGTATTTAAAAAGTGTAAACTGTAGGATTTTTCTCCATATGAATTGGATCATGTATATGTGCTGACAATACCAAAGTAAGAATCTATCACATCACTTTATTTATTTAGATAATATACTCTCTTACATTTTAATAAGTGTTTCATCTGATATATCAATTCATTAGATTACATATATAAAATAATGTATTTCTAAGTATAACTCGATTGTGAATAAATTAACTAGTCTAGAAAAACAAACTCCAACTAAGTATATCTAATCTAAGTAATCCAATTCACCCAAAATACTATGAGAAATATTCTGAAACTCAAAGAAAAGTGTATGGAGGAAAAACAAATCAACAAGACTTAAAACTGGACAAATCGTTATTATAGATGTGGCTGACACTTCGAACAACACTTTAGACAGTATAACTATTTTGCACTCAATTTTTGTTGCTTCTGTCTCGATTGATTCTCTGTGTATAGCTCTCTCAAGTTCGTGGTTCAAGGTGTAAGAAAATTGAAGGCCAATCCTCTCTTTATATAGGGATTGATTTTTTGATGTCCAAGAATCCTACAAGAACATGGAAATAAGAAAAACCACAAACATAGAAGGAATATGATTCTGTAAGTTAGGAAAGAAGATAATATCTACAAGAAGTCCTAACAAATCTCTATTGTTCGAATCCTATTATGCAGTAGGAATCCAAACTTTATCAATTTACACCATATTCCAATCTAGATAAATACCAAATAAATCTTCACATATCCATTCAAACTCTAATTTTAGAAACAAGTCTATAATAAAGGCAAAACTTTAAAAAATATTTTATGAAAAACGAAATTATCAGGAATCAAAATTCCTAACAATTATATATCTAACAATGTGATAAAAAGTAGACAAAAATATATATATTTTTTAAATTGACAACTATTTAAGTATTAGGCATTTCCTGCATATGTATTCACTTATTAGTGAAAGATTAAAATAATTGGAATCAATAGTTGTACTAAATTGTTGGATTGAGATCCAATCATTGGGCTTCGTATATACTACTAGTCAAGGTTGCAGAAATCGCTATGCGCTAGTTTGGTAGCATCCTGGTGCCTACGGCACCTAGGAATAATATTGTTTTCTAATTATTATTTTTCTTATTTATTTTGGTCGATGTTTAGCCACCTAGTTAGACAGATTTTTGGCTGACTAGGCAGGCGTCTAGGGCCGAGGCGATTTTGTCACTGATTTCATATATTAGGGGGGAAAAAGGACTTTTGTTTAATTCCACTTGGTTATTTAAGGCATTGAATTGTTAGCTCAATGTTTTTTTATTCCTTTTTATATGTTGTATACCAATTGTTGTTCTGCAAACTTTATAGTAAAAGAAGAAACAAGTAATAATCTTTTAAATATATAGTTGAAATTAATAGCGTGCCAAAACATATATTATAAGTATAACTTGATGACTTAGTCAAAATAATAAAAAGAAATTAAGAGAAACGATAATTACATTAAGTAATATAGATAATCTCAAGAATATGCATGTGATTGCTAGCTCATTTTCTCCAAATAATAATTATAGTATTTCATTTTTTCACTATGAGAAAACTCAATTTACCAACAGAATTTACGGACAAACATAATTTTGTCACTAAATTCACAATTACCTATAGAATATCGATAGTTTTTAAATGTCTGAAAAATCGTAGATATTTATAAATAGTTTTAGATTTTGATGGTAAATATTTACTTACAAGAATTTTACCTACAATGATTTTATCTACACTACAATTATCTTAATACTTACCTACAGATTTTCTATACGCATTGGGCGACAAACTTGTCACTTCATAGTTATCGCCTTTATTTATTTCATTCATTTATTAATTACACGATATTATTAGTTATTAGGCCACATATATGATTTTCTGGCCTATATGGCCCAAACTGGTATGCACGGCCCATAGCGGCCCACTCTATGTTACAATGCCCACGCGACCAATCAACCCAGATATAAAAAGGTTCCTCCATCCACTGGTAAATAAGTTCAATTAGTTACCATCCTTTGTTCTGGTATTCTCCTAATCCTGGTATTAATTTGAGTTTCGGAGGAGCCTCCCTAGGACAACCCTAGGGCCGGTCTAATATTTGTTGGTGTTGCAGGCAAGTTCCCAACCGAAGAATTACCAGCTCTGGAGAAAAGTTAGACCATCATTTACTTAGAGTGAACTACCGATTTTAAGCAGCAGCATTTTGACGCCGTCTATGGGACTGTCGAGATACGAAGACGTTGACAAGATCTCAAGCCCATGGAACTGACTCTCAGACCGCCGGTATTGGAGTAGGAAACCAGTGAGAAGAGAGACCACTCGGAAGGCGGGAGGCCAGCCCCCTCTCCTACAAGAGGAGCTTAGCCCATCAAGTTTTTGCTTGACGAGAAGCCCTCCATGCCCGCTTGATGAAGTTGTTTGATTTGCTTTGAGGCATCAAGCCACGACAGACGCCGTGGGGAGACCACCCCGAGCTTCGCCAGCCTCTAAAAACCCTGACTTAAGGGCAGAAGATAGAACAATCAAAGGATAGGGAGAAAATCAAGAGAACCAGCATGCTACCGCTGGAAGAGAAACTAGGAACGGAGCCCAACGCTCCCAAGTCCACACTTATGCATCCACTGACGAGTCACAAGTGGTGCATGCTAGCCAAGCCAATGTTCGCCTTATTTTTAGCTTCACCGCAAGTGTACGGTGCAGTTTATAGAATAGGGTTAGCAAGGTCGAATCCACAGGGACTAATAAATCAATGTACTAAGTACTGGATTGTAATAGCCTTATTTTTATCTAGACGATCGAAAGTGAGTGAATTGGTTTTATTAATACTAAGATAAGAAATTTATCCTAAAAGAAACAAAGCAAAGAGTTGATTGAAAGATCAAGTAGATGAATGGTTTCCTAGGTTATAATTTCAGTTAATATCCCCTTTTATTATCAGATTAATCAAACCAAAGTTAAAAATATTCTTCCCTATAGAACAATCGCAAAAGTAATTTACCCTCTCTCTCGAGATGCATGTAAAAGCGTTGATTGGAATATCTATATTAGCATCTCTACTCAACATGAGATATCCAACTACCAAAAGCTCAAAAGATTATAAATCCTCACGAATATTCACAGACTTCTCAATCATGCAAGATATTCATGTCAAGTACTCATAGATATAGTATTGAAACTCATCGGTTAGAATTATGAATCAATACATCAAACAAGTAAAACCAATTACGTTTTGATAAAACAAGAATTAAAGCAAAGTACTTGAATAGGGTTGGAAAACATTAACTTCAATTGCAATTAATCATCAAATAAAAGTATCAATTAACATACTCCTAAACCCGGGAATCACAAGAAGTTTAGCCAGACATAGAAAATAAATAATCCATAGACAAATTATTCATGTTCATGTCTAACTAATTGAGAATAAAAATACTATGGAATGAGTGAATTCGGGGATGTTGACGATCTCTCGATCTATCTTCAATCCTCGACGGTGTGGTTGCGGTCTTGATCGATCTCTCCAATTCTCCGGTGGAAAGTTGCTCTTTTCTCTACTTTCTAGGGCAAAAATCAGTGTAGCTTTGTTTGTGGCCGCCCTGTCTCTATTTGTACATCGTTCGGGTTGAAACCTAGTTGGAAATCTTGTCAAATTCTATTTTCCCGCATAAACGCATGGGGTGTGCGCCTAGCACACGCCCAGCCCATGCTAGGTGCCGCAGAAACAAGTCAATTGCTGAAGGACGCACGGGCCGTGTGCATGACGCACGACTAGTCCGTGCGTGTAGTCGAAACTTGAGAACTGGCCTTGGGTTAGCGCACGGGCCGTTCTAGGGACGCACGCCCTGCCCGTGCGCACCTGCTAAACTTGATATCAGTTCGTTTTCTTTCGTTTCTCGCCCGGTTCGTCTGACTTCTTCCCGATTCAACTCCAAACTTAGTACCTTACGTCAAGTATTGGTGGTTCTTTATCGCAATGCTCCGAATTATTGCTAAAATGCTAAAATTATCAACTAATTCCTACAAAATGAGCAAAGTGTAATACCTTTTCCACAAAACAGAAATAAAGCCCTATTTACTCATGTAATGTATGCATTGTAACACATTCTAGCCAGAATTAATCCCAAAATACATGCAAAACACATGCCAATCAAACCTCCAAACTTAAACTGTTGACAGTCCCGGTCAACACTTTATAAACAAGACAAAATACGAATGGGGTAAAGAAAAGCAGATCAAGAACTATGCATCACAATTCAAGTCGTTTATCCATAGACATCAAGCACAAACCAACCATCCTTCAAATATCTAACACAGAGCACAAGTCTATCAAAATCATGGCAAACACTTCAAATCACGCCTCTCATGGATAAAGTGTATACTCTACTCTCTAGGATAATAAGGGACGTGTATTCGCTCAAATCATATCAATGTTGAAGAATTACCATATGCTTGCAAATCGTTTCACATCTCCGCCACTCGATTGTATGCAATTCACGAATCAGAAAGGACTTTGCTTATGGTTGTAATGAAGGTTCTTTGGTTAAGGTATGGAAATCTGGATAAAGTGACTCAAACTCAAGCGTATAGATTGGTAAGCACATCGTTTTTCTCAAACAAATATTCTTATTCAAATCAACTATGCACCCCCAATCACCTTTTATTCGATCACATCTCTATTTCTCCCTTCTTTTTTCATACATTTATTCTCTTTCGCCTTACATCACCATTCCCATCCTATATGTTCATTTACGGCCAACTCACTTATGCAGTCATTTTTTTTTGACTCTTTTGTGAGTATCCTCCCTTTTTCTCTTTTTCTACTTTTATTCCCAATTACCCAACATACACAGCATTTTCTAACTTCTCGATATCCTTTCATTCAATCCTTTATTCAATCCCTTTGCTCAATGCTATACGCTCAAGCTTAGGATAACAGATATATCAAGTTAAGGCTTGAAATGTGGCAATCAGAAATCAGGCAATAGGCTCAAATTGGCTAACTAGGGAAATCAAATATCATAAGGTAGGTAAAAGGCTTTAAAGGCTTAACAAAAATGGCCTAAAATCATTTTCATAAATTGCATACAACATGTGACTTCGACGGAGATACTAGAGCAAGTTCTAAAATTCAAATCAACAGGAATGATACACTCAATCAACAAACAAGATTGCATATTTATGACAGCAGTAAAGGCTCAAAAAGCTCACAGGCTTGCATTTGCATATTTATGAAAGCAGTATCTTTTTCTAATAACTAACTCAAAGGTTTAGTGATTTTAGAAAAGTCACGAATGAACCTTCTGTAGAATCCGGCGTGCCCTAAAAAGCTTCTAATGGCCTTCTCATTTGTTGGAGGTGGGAGTTTCTCAATTGCGACGATCTTCGCTCTATTAACTTCTAAACCTGCAGAAGAAACCCGGTGGCCTAATACAATACCATCTCGCGATCGTACCATAAAATGGCACTTCTCCCAATTTAAAACAAGTTAGTTTCCTCGCATCTCTGCAAAACTAGAGAAAGATCATCCATAAAAACCTCCATTATTTTCTCAATAAAATCATGAAAGATAGCCATAATGCATCGCTGAAAAGTTGCAGGTGCATTACATAGTCCGAATGGCATTTTGCGAAATGCAAATATAACATTGGGGCATGTAAATGTCGTCTTCTATTGGTCTTTCGGGGCAATCATGATCTGGTTATACCCGGAATAACCATCGAGAAAATAATAATAATCATATCCCACCAAGCGATCTAACATCATATCAATAAAGGGAAGGGGAAATTGATCTTTACGAGTAGCATCATTCAATTTCCTATAATCAATGCAAATACGCCACCCAATAACTATTCTAGTTGCAATAAGCTCACCACTTTCGTTTCTAACTACAGTCATCCCCCTTTCTTTGGTACCACTTGTACCGGACTTACCCAAGAACTATCAGAAATAACATATATGATTCTGGCATCTAACCATTTTAGAACCTCTTTTCTAACAACCTCTTGCATTATAAGGTTTAATCTTCTTTGATTTTGCACCGAAGGTTTATAGACATATTCCATTCTAATTTTATGCATTATAATCGATGGACTGATGCCTTTTAAATCAGAGATTGACCAACCTATCGCAGACTTATGTTTTCTTAACACCCTTAGCAGTTTATCAAGTTGAACAGATGTTAAAAGGGATGATACGATAATCGGATTCGTGTTATTTGCTCCAAGAAATGCATATTTGAGATGCTTGGGCAAGGGTCTGAGTTCAGGGTTCGAAATTGGTTCTTCGGGTTGACGCACAGGCTACCCGTGCTCAGGCGCACGGGTCGTGCCCTCTTCAGTTGTTGCGTCCTTTGTTTCGTCTTCACGCACGACCTGCCCATGCTCAGACACACGGGCCGTGCACTCTTCAGGTGATGCTGCCTTTTCTTCGGCCCCACGCACGGGCCGTGCTCTCTTCAGGTTTCTCGTTTTTTTCTTCGACCATGCGCACGACCTAGGCGTGCTCTGTAGCACGGGTCATGCGCCCCTGCATAACGGACTCCCGAACGTTTATCTGTGTGTGTGCGCCTCTCGCGCTTCTCGGTAGCTCCTGCATGTTATCTAAAGCACAAACACAATCATACAAGTCTTGGTTATCAAAATCAATCATTATGTTTGATGTGGAACACGAATGTGTCAAACCAAACTCTAAATCATCCTTAAACAATGTATGATCCGCATACTCATCAATGCAAGACTCAACTACGTCTATGAAACTACAACTTTCAACACCATCATGAAATTGAAGTGACTTATAGATAGTAAATAAAACATGCTCATCATTAACCCATAATATGGGTTCTCCCTTTTGCACATCTATCAAGGCCTTCCAGTAGCTAGGAATGGATGCCCAAGTATCAAAGGGACGTCTTTGTCCTCCTCCATATCCAACACCAAAAACTCCATAGGGAATATGAATTTATCTACTTTGACAAGCACATCCTCGACGATTCCCTTCGGATACGTGAGTGATCGGTCCGCAAGTTGTAAGGTGACCGTAGATGGCTTCACCTCTCCCAATCCAAGTTGCCTGAAAATGGACAAGGGCATCAAGTTAATACTCGCTCCTAAATAACAAAGTGCTTTCTTAAAGAAAACATCACCAATAGCACAAGGGATAGTGAAACTCTCTGGATCTTTTAGTTTATGTGGTAGTTTCCTCTGGATTATCGCACCGCATTCTTCTGTCAGATTGATTGTCTCGAAACCAGTCATCTTTCTCTTCTTTGACATAACATCCTTCAAAAATTTAGCGTAATTAGACATCTGCTCCAATGCGTCTGCAAAAGGAATGTTAATATGCAGTTTCTTAAATATATCCAAAATTTAGCAAATTGTGAATCTAACTTTTTCTTTTGAAAATGTTGGGGAAAAGGAAGGGGAACATTAAGTTTAGAAATATCAGGGTTAAGAGAAGATTTGAGCTTCTCAGCCCCTTTTTGTTCAGCAAGATGATCCTCGACTCCTTCCTCGGCCTCAACATCGCCATTTGCTTCAGTTTCCGCGTCTCCCAGAGCAATAATCACTACCCCTGAAGGGCGCATGGGTTGCCCGTGCAGTAGCGCACGGGCCATGCTCCCCTGCATTTGTTCAGTATTTTCGGCCCCTCGTATTCCGTTCTACTCCTTAGACGAATGACTTTACACTGCTCCTTTGGATTAACCTCAATTTTGCTCGGAAATTGGCCTTTCTGATGCTGCCCACCAATAATCATAGCTAATTAAACCCTGGTGAAAATATCCTCCATAATTGGCTTAGCCTTAGCATTTATGACACCGTTTGTCACATTAAACCCTGGTGGTGGTTGCATCACATTCTTTGTGTTTGCGTAGGAGAAGTTCTCGTGGTTCCTCAAACCCAGATGGTAATTAGTGGGAGTCTGATTGTTCCGAAAATTGTTGAAATTCCGGTTATTAACATAATTTGCTTCCTTCAACAGATCTAGAGGAACTCCCCCATTACTTGCACCCGCGTTTCCTTCATTTGCCTTTGTCAATGCACTCAATTGAGCTGTCAATACAGTCATCTGAGCTGTCAACTCCTTAATTGGGTCCGAATTAGTAACCTCGGCTACCCTTTTCACATTAGTCCTCTCGGAGGGCCACTGATAGCTATTCATGGCCATCTCCTCCAACAAGTTGAATGCATCCTCTGGGAACCTTGCAAGTAGAGTGCTCCCACTGCGGCATCTACAAACGACCTAGTCTGTCCCATCAACCCATTGTAAAAGAAGTAGAGCCGCGATCCTCGGAAATCGGTGTTGCGGGCACCTCCTCAATAAATCCCGGAATCTTTCCCGGACCTTATACAAGGGCTCGTGAGTCAAACCTGCTCGAATCGAGTGATCTCACTTTTTTGAGTGTAGTGTCTTACTTGGTGGGAAGTATTTAAACAAAAACCCTCGACTCGGCTCATCCGGTTGTTCACACTCCCCGAGTTAGGGTGCCTAGCCAATTCCTAAATTTTTTATCCCTTAAAGAGGAAGGGAATAGGCGAAGACGTATAACATCATCACTCACCCCATTCATCTTGATTATATTGCAAATCTGTATGAAGTTCGCAAGATGAGAATTGGGATCCTCAGACGGAAAAGCCCCAAACTAATTCTGTTGCACCATCGAGATCAGTGTTGGCTTCAGCTCAAAGTTATTCGCGACATTGGCAATTCCACCATAGTTGCGATTGGTCTGTGGGCGAAAGTAATCGCGAATCGCTTGCTGCTGGACTGCCAGAACTTCCGGAACCTCTGGTATTGGTAACTCGACGTTGACCTTGTTGGCCTGGTTGTTACCTCCGTTGTCGACCCCGTTATTGCCTCTGTTGTTATCTTCTACGTCTGCCATAGCTTGTTCTTGCTGTCTTTCTGCCCGTTTAGTAGCCTCACTAATTTACCTAGCAAAAGCCTCGACCTCCGGTATGAACGGTGCTAATTCTCCTTGCTTCGAGCGAGTGTTCATGCACTACCTGAACCAACTAAAGAAAACAAGTCAAATACAGTAGAAGTAAAATTAAACAACAAAATAAAAAGAAAGAAAAAATGTCTAAATTAAAAATAATTCTATTTATCGCAATATTAGTACTAAGAATTTAATTAGTCCCTAGAAACGGCGCCAAAAACTTGTTTGCCTTATTTTTAGCTTCACCGCAAGTGTATGGTGCAATTTATAGAATATGGTTAACAAGATCGAATCCACAGGGACTAATAAATTAATGTACTAAGTACTGGATTGTAATAGCCCTATTTTTATCTAAACGATCGGAAGTGAGTGAATTGGTATTATTAATACTAAGACAAGAAATTTATCCTAAAAGAAACAAAGCAAACAGTTGATTGAAAGATCAAGTAGATGAATGGATTCCTGGGTTATGGTTTCAGTTAATATCCCCTTTTATTATCAGATTAATCAAACCAAAGTTAAATGTATTCTTCCCTATAGAACAATCGCAAAAGTAATTTACCCTCTCTCTCGAGATGCATGTAAAAGCGTTGATTGGAATATCTATGTTAGCATCTCTACTCAACATGAGATATCCAACTCCCAAAAGCTCAAAAGATTATAAATCCTCACGAATATTCACAGACTTCTCAATCATGCAAGATATTCATGTCAAGTACTCATAGATCTAGTATTGAAACTCATCGGTTAGAATTATGAATCAATACATCAAACAAGTTAAACCAATCGCGTTTTGATAAAACAAGAATTAAACCAAAGTACTTGAATAGGGTCAGAAAACATTAACTTCAATGGTTAACTCAGCGTAGCTTTGTTTGTGGCCGCCCCGTCTCTATTTGTACTTCATTCGGGTTAAAACCTAGTTGGAAACCTTGTCAAACTCTATTTTCCCGCACAGATGCACGGGCCATGCGCCTAGCGCATGCCCAGCCAGTGCTAGGCGCTGCAGAAATAAGTCAATTGCTGAAGGACGCACGGGCCGTGCGCATGACGCACGACCAACCCGTGCGTGTAGTCGAAACTTGAGAACTAGCCTTGGTTAGCGCACGGGCCGTGCTAGGGATGCACGTCCTGCCCGTGCACACCTGTTAAACTTGATATCAGTTCGTTTTCTTTCGTTTCTCGCCCGGTTCGTCTGACTTCTTCCCGATTCAACTCCAAACTTAGTACCTTACGTCAAGTATTGGCGGTTTTTTATCGCAATGCTCTGAATTGTTACCAAAATGCTACATTTATCAACAAATTCCTACAAAACGAGCAAAGCGTAATACATTTTCCACGAAGCATAAATAAAGCCCTATTTACCTATGTACTGCATGCATTGCAACACATTCTAGCCAAAATTAAGCCCAAAATACATGCAAAACACATGCCAATCAGCCAACTCATGAGCTACCGCCCTGGTGAGGAGAAGTTAACTCGCCCCAACTATATTAGCCAAGCCACTCCCATCTTCAAGATCTCTAATCTCCCTGAGTACGATGGAACCATCAATTGGGAAAATTTGCATTAGTTTTATGAAAAAGTCGATCTATATGACATGACAGACGTTTCCTATTACAAGAAGTTCCACAGTTCACTGTCCAAACATGCCTTGACTTGGTTCAATTAACTCCTAGTTGGGTCAATCATTGGGATGGATAAACTCCTGGAGAGTTTCATGCAGCAATTCTCCATCAACAGGAGATGCCCTAAGATGATCGCGCATTTGTTCCAAATCAAAAAGAATGAATGGGAGTCGCTACGCGAAGCGGTTTAGTGAACGGAAGTGATCAATGTCTAAAGACGAGACCTTGGCCGAAATTTTACAGCAAAATCTCCACTAGGGACACTTGAAGGAGTCGTTGGTTGGAAAACCTCCCACCACTCTGGATTAACTACTAAATCGAGCTCAGAAGGAGTCCTTAAGTGCGCCCTTGAGAACGCCCTTGGGGAATGTCTCCCTCATCCACTTTCATCACCCACTTTTGGCTCCACCCACACGATCTCGTACCGCGATATTTCGCCACTACTCATTCCACTTCCACTGCTAGGCTGGGGGCAAATCCGCTGTGACATATCACCACTCCCAAGCCCTAAACATGTGTACTGAAGTAAAATCTAATTCAACGTCAATCAAAGCATTAAAGTGCTCAAGTCTGAGGGGCTCCATTTATCCCCATCACCATCTAAGACCCAAGAGTCTAGCGAATCCACCAACTCCTTGGGATCCTTCCCACTCTACCTAGATGCATTTATGCGTGGAAATAATTCAATCAAATAAGGGGGATGATTTCTCTATCAACTCCGATATATAGTCAATGGAGGCCTTATAGGCCCCCATAATGGTTCTAGCCAACGAACTTCCTGAGAGGACTTGAGATACTCATCTCCTGTCTTAACCTCATGGTCATACTACATATTCAACCAGTTATATCTTCTGGTCTATTCCACCGTCTGGCTCTCAAGCCTGCCCACAGAGTCCATCAACTTCCCACGTCACGTCGACTCCAACTAAGGATAGGTCTAGTCCCTAAAGCTTCTCTCATCCCTTAACCGAAAAGACAAGCCAACGTCTATGTCAAAAAGATTTTTACAAAAACACATAACATCATTAGTTGCACACACCGCCGACTCGTATAGGACCAACAGGCACACACACCCGACCCCACAAGATTTCATTAGTGCCCTTGCATGTCTAATAAGGGCATGTCTGTCAAGACTGGAAGAGCGCGCAACAAAATAAAAATAAAAATCTCAAGAGAGGGAACGCCCCCCGTGGCTGCAAGGGCACACGGAAGGGCGCACACGCCATTGAGCGCCAAAAAATAAATCGTGAATTTGCTCTCAGCCAGTCATCCCCCGATAATCTTCAATTTTTCCTCCACTCCTCTCGAGCACTCTACTCCGCCGCCGCTCATAAAGGCTCTTTCCATGTTCCTTTGGCGAGAAGGCACCCTTACCCTTCCCTACTCTCGAGACAAGGGGGTGCCCTTCTCCACTTCTACATGTGTACTGTCCATTCTCAACTCTCAAGTCTAATAAGGACCACTCAACTCACAAAAAGTATTTTGCCTCTAACCTATGAGGACTCATCACATGCAAGAAACTCAACTCCCGGGGTCCCACGAAATCCCACGCTCTATGCGCTCTACGCCCCACGTTCCATGTGCTCCATGATCCACGCTCTATGCCACGTTCCCCGCTCTACGCGCCCACGATCCGTAAACCACTCACATTCTGGATATCTCCCAGACTCCGCTCATTCCAAAACTGCCGTCTCTTGGAGACTTTTGACTTTCAGGAGACCTTGCTCCTTCAAGGAACCTCCCCTGTCAAGGTGACATTCTCCTCCTCAAGAAATCAAATCCTTCATGGATTACATATTCACTGGTAACCTAACTTCCACACTGCTCTGCCCGTCTTCTGCAGACCAGGAGCTTGGGGACTTATGTTGGGGGATAAATTGTCCTTTCGTAATTATCGCATTTATTTACTTAATGCATTTATTAATTACTCAATATTATTAATTATTGGGCCACACATTATTCTCCAACTTATACGGTGTAGATTGGCCTATACCGCCCACATCGGCCTACGCAGCCTATAACATCCCATTCAATCTTACAAGGCCTATGCGGCTCATCAACCCAAGTATAAAAATGTACCTCTATCCCATTTGTAAGTAAGTTCAGTTTATTATTATTTTTTGCTCTGGTATTGTCCTACTTCCGATACTAACATGAGCATCAAAGGGGTCCTCCTAGGACAATCCCATGGCCTGTCTAACATTTGCTGGTGTTGCACACAAGTTCCAAACCGAGGAATCACCAGCTACGGAGAATTTACTTAGAGTGATTTGCCAATTTTAAACAACATCAATAGGTAATCTTGTATTGTTTATTATATTGTTTGTGGTGTTTGGTTTTTTTGAAAAATGGGCAGAATAATGGGACTAAATTATAAGTCGAGGAGAGAATTGGATTCTCCATCCGCAAGATGAAATTGCCCCGTACAAAGGGCTAACTGTTATAGGCAATCGTCTCTAAGATACAACGACTTTCAAGTTTAAGTTAGCAGCACTTGCAAAACTTAAACTTACAGTGAACAAAAAGAGTTTCGGGACTTTCGATTTTGCAAAAAGAAAAAGACAGAAACAATATGCAGATGATTTTCGGATGTGTAAAATGATCACCCAAGGGGAAATTTCATTTATATAGAGATTTGGATAAGTGCAAATGCGCCCTAAAGCACCCAATGCATTATGTGCGACGTGCGCGGGCCTGGGCTCGAGCTCGGGCTTGGGTTCTGTCTCTAGCGTGGACGGTGCTCCACACCGTCCTCGGTGCTATTTGAGCTAGCCAAAGGCTAGTCAAATTGACAAAAAATGGTCAGTTTCTTTGTAAAGGGTGCTTTGATAAAGGGCTTTTCAAAATGTCTGTAATGAATGATTTCCGCCAAGAGGCGAAGAATAAGAATGTTACTTATGTTTACTTGTTGGATTGTTCTAATTTATGGCATGATAGATTAGGACACATAAATTTCACACACAATTAAAAAGTTAGTGAATCTGGAATCAATACCAATGTTTAAAACCGATTTACAAGACAAATGTGAAGTTTGTGTTGAAGCAAAATTGGCTAAAGCACCATTTCATTCGGTGACGAGAAGTACCAAACCTCTTGAGTTAATTCACACAGATGTGTGTGATTTAAAACTTGTGCAAACTCAAGGTGGCAAAAAGTACTTCATAATGTTTATTGACGATTACACAAGGGACATTATTATGTATATCTTTTGAAAAGCAAAGATGAAGTTTTAGTATCTTTCAAAACTTATAAGAATGAAGTTGAAAATCAGCTTAATTTGAAAATTAAGATGATTCGAAATGATAGAGACGGAGAGTATGTTGCTCCATTTGAAGAATTTTGCTTGGAAGTGGGTATAATTCATCAAACGACAACTCCCTACTCACCTCAATCAAATGGAGTTGCAGAACGCAAAAATCGTACTCTTAAGGAGATGATAAATGCGACGTTGATATGTTCTGGCTTACCCCAAAACTTGTGGGGAGAAGCCATTCTTTCATCAAATTACATTCTTAATAAGATCCTACACAAAGGTAAATATGAAACTCCATCTGAGTTATGGAAATGACGGAAACCATCATATAAATACCTTAAAGTGTGGGGGTGTTTGGCTAAAGTTGAAGTACCTAAGCCAAAACAAGTTAGAATTGGTCCTATAACGATTGATTGCATTTTCATTGGATATGCAAACAATAGTAGTGGCAAAATATAAATGAAGAGATGATCATAAAATCAAGAAATGATGTGTTCTTAGAGAATATCTTCTCCACAGCCAATATGAAGAACCTCAGAAGTAGGTCCTATATCGATTTTTAGTTCACAAGTCAGTAATTCCTGATATAAATGAAGAGATGATCATAAAATCAAGAAATGATGTGTTCTTAGAGAATATCTTTCCTAAAAAAGAAAGTAAAGAAGAAAGTTTTAACAAAAGAACTTATGAAATTGCAGGTTTACCTCAAAGTGATGAAAAGAAACCAAGACATAGTAAAAGGACAAAAGTAGCTAAGTCTTTTTATCCTGATTTTCTAACTTATGTTAGAAAACGAACCTAGAACTATTCAAGAAGCTTTGTCTAGTCCAGAAGCAACTCTTTGGAAAGAAGCTATCAACAATGAAATAGATTCTATCTTGCACAATAATACTTGGGAGTTGGTTGATCTCCCTCCGGGATGCAAACCTTTAGGATGTAAGTGGATATTTAAAAGGAAGTACAAAGCAGATGAATCTATAAATAAATACAAAGCTCGGTTGGTAGACAAATGGTTTAAATAAAAGGAAGGATATGACTTTTGCGATACATATTCTCATGTTACAAGGATCACATCCATTCGTGTTCTCATTGCTATTGCAACATTGCATAACATTGAGATACATCAAATGGATGTGAAGACTGTCTTCTTGAATGGTGAGCTTGAAAAGGAGATTTTGTAGGTCCCAAGGGGTGTAAGTGTAAGGTTTAGAAGGGGGGTGGTTGAATAAACCTTACCAAATTTTTGATTTAGTCCTTTTTAAAAATTCAGAGTTGATACTACACAATTTGTGTCCTTGGTGGACAACCAATTTAGTTAATCAAGAGTTAGTCTCTCTGTGACTCAAATTGAGTGTTGATGGAATAACTCATTTGTTAAGTCTAAATTAACTCAATCGTGGTTTGTTTTTTGGAAGACTTAACACCCTTAAGTTTGGTTAAGTAGAGATTTAGAGCTTGATTAGTACTTAGAGATTATCTAATGGATAGCAAATATGTCGTGAGAATTAAGCAAATATGATGCAAGAATTAAAGTCTTTGAAATGTAAATGACACAATAAGATTTTTATAGAGGTTCGAAGATGGGGTAATTCTTCTACTCCTCTCTTCTCCAACTCCCTGGAGGAATCCACTAGGTATTGATCAAGTATACAAAGTGGTAACAGTCCGGATACAAGTCTTGATCACACAACTGGTGACTTGATCCTTTGGGACTCGATCGAGACGCTTTGATAACTCAGTGGCTTCTCGACGACTCGGCTTTCTTCTTCACAGGCAACTGTGCGCTTTGCTACTACAGCCCACTTGCTCAAGCTCTTTGGATTTGATCACGAAGCCCTCCAAAAGCTCAAGACTTGGTTCGACCTTGAACCTTCCTACAATCCTTCGTGGAATGTAGACTTTGATTCTTCTTAATTTCTTCTTCAACCGATTGAAGTTATCTTTCCTTCACGGTGAGTGTTGGATTGATGTTCTTCGTGAGTGTAAGGCTTGAGGATTGAGCGTTTAATAACTTGAGAATATTTTTGATTCTGATTCTAATAATTTCTTGAATGTTTGTGGTTACGTCACCGCTCTCGTAGTCATTCCTCGCCTTTTATAGTGATCTTTCAAAAATCGCCCGTTGAAGAGATAGCTTATTTTTGAAAGTCACTTGTGGTCGTTGGCTTGTCTTGTTGCGATCCTTGGAATTGCCATTTCCTCGTATGAATTGTTCTTTACCTTTTCGAGTTCGACACGGTGTAGTGCTTCCCATTGGTTTATTCCTTTTGCACGCTTCGGGACCGAGCACTTCGAGAAAGGTAGCATGGAGATATTACTTGTTTAAGTAATTCTCTTGATTTATGTGCAACGGATCTTTTTGATTATCTCGACTTGATCGCATTTCCTTGCTTTCCCAGGTGACTTAGAGTCGCCTTCCAATCATGGATGAGTCTTTGTCACTTCAACTTGAGACTTGGCTTTTCTTGAGTTGACTTGACCGATACTCCACTCACCGCATCTCATTCGCCTCCTTGATAGAGTTCCCGTCTTCTCTTCTTTGCCATACTCATTTGTCTTGCGGTGAGTCTTCCTTCTAGTCTCCAGTTGTCTTCTTGCATGTTTGGGCATAGCCGACTTAACTCACTTGACCAGCCCTATTTATTACAATGCGAGTTTACAACAAAATTGGGGTGCCAACTTCCTATTCTAAGTTTTACATGGCATTCATCAAAATCTAAACAATAAATTTCCCAACAATTTCCCCTTTTGATGATGCCAAAACTTAAACCATTCAAAAATGTAAATAGCAAAGATACATACTGAGATAGTGTATTCACATAGAATGTATGCGTAGAATCAATCCTTTTATTAATCATAACATTCTTGTTCTTTTACACAATCAGCTTGTTTACAAGGTGTATCGAGCAAACATTTGTCTACACAGAAAAAAAAGAATAAAGAATTTATAGCTTTATTTGGAGAAGACTTACATAGTATGTATTTACAAAGTAAAATACATGAAGGGGTGGACAAAGAACACTTCATCTCCTTCATTGTCTCCTTATTTCATCTTGTTCAAAGATCTTTCGCTCTTCTTCTCTTTTTCTCATCATCACCGCCTTCTTCTTATTCTCATATGCCTTCCTGGCGACTTCATCTCTTCTTAATCTCTCTTGTCTTTCCTCGCATAGCTGAGTTTGTCTCTTATTTTCTTCTTCTATTCTTTTCGCATACTCAAAGATTACTTTTAGCCACTTGCAAATTGGCTACTTGGTCAAGACCATTGAAGAGATCCCTCATTTCTTGCACGGATCTACGAACTCAATGTTTTTGGGCGGAGGCCCGGGTCGAAACCTCTTCCTCCACCATCGCTTCTTCCTCTCGCCTCTGGGCGTGTATTATTATCTTGGGGTCTTCTTTCACCGGTGAGTGACCCAGAGAGTGATCAGCAGAGTGACTGCCGGTAGTCTCACGCTGTCGCCTTCTTCACATAACGTGAGACCCTTTTCCCAAGATCAGTCCCAAACTTGAGCCATAGACATTTTTGCAAAGTATCCTTCGGATGCGGCGTTTTAAATTCATCAACGATCGTGGCTCGGCCCGACATCCGAGATGGCATAAGTGTCTCTGTCTATTGGAATGCCTCCATGTTGTTTCAAGATGTTCATAACTCGGGCATCCATTCTTCCTTACACTTCCTCCATCCCCGCTTCAATTGCCTTTCTCTTTTCGGCCCATAGATATAGCAGAGTGTTGGAGTGGCAGAGTCATGGGAGTTTGTTCGATAATGTCGTTTTGTGACAAGACCTTGTTGGGGGGTTTGTGCAATCATCAAGGTCACATCTTTCGATCCTTCCCCTCAACGGACTTTCCTTTCTTTTGTTTTAACACTTCCTCATTTGTCTTTCCTTTACTGTACCGCTTCCTCCTTTTCAAACTTCAAATCTCTTTAGCGCTTTAAAGTATTCCTCTTCCCCTTTTTGGCATCATCAAAGGAGAGAGGAACACCTGAAACATACTAGCAAGTAGGAAGTCGAGCCTGCGATAGCCGAGTTCTCGCCGAGTCTCTTTGCGGTATATGCGGCACGAAATCGGAGCGAGTAGCGTTGGACTCTCTTTGAAATTAGCTTCATCTCGGCCATGAGAAGGCTGAATTTTCTATCCATGTTTTCTTCCATACGCTAGAGATCACTCTTATTTTGCTCACGCAGTGACTTTATTTCCAGGCGTGTGTGAGCTTCATGCATGTGCTCAATGTGTTCTCTCAATTTCGTTTTTGCATCGGCATTCTCGGCTCTCCATACCAGCGACTTGTTGAACAATGTCTCGAAGTATCTAACTTGTTCCACACGCATTGTTTCTTCTTTGTTGCCACCATTCACGATCTGTTGTTATGCCTCTCAAGTCAGTAAGGTTGGCATCTCTCTGTTGTCGATCGCATGTCCATAGAGGCCTGGTGCCTCTCCATCCGTTCAATTTCAGCAAATAATGCCTTGAACACCTCCCGAACTTCATTTGTTTCTTCCGTTGCGGTGAGGGCCATGCGGCGTCAAAGTCATAGTCAATGGAACGATGGTACGATGGAATGACAGGAGGCTCAGTGCGTGAGCGCGTGCGAGTTCGTTCTCGACTCTTCGGGAGGTCGGGTACCTCGAGGAGAAAGGAAATGATTCTACAAAGGAATCATCACGGCCAATCGGGATTTGTTCAATGATGAGAGGTGCGCGTGAAGTTCCTTTTGAGTCGAACTGCTGCGACTTGGGAGCCTGTGAAGTGGACTGTTTCATTTGGGGTCTTTTGTGAAGTGGACCCACTGGCCGAGCCTCGTACTGTCTCAACGGCCAACCGTTGGTCTCATTTGGTTTCTCCAATTGAGTGGACTGGTCCTCGGCCTTATCGAGCGTCATCAGGCGATGATGAGATTTCCATTGGTGGCTCATCATCAAAATTGAAAGTTTGACGAGTAGTCTTGAGATCGATTTTCTCGTCCGGGAACATCCATGGTGAGTCTTTTGGATCATCACGGGGATGACTCGACTTCTTCGTCGCCTTCCGATCCCAAAAAGGTTACATCAGATTATCCGGGAATCATGAAGCGCTTATCTCCTTTTCAGATGGATCAATGATAGCGGGAGGGATGTTCTCTACTTGACTTTGTTACCCCGGGAAGTCTCAACCTCCGTGGGCCTTCATTACCTCCTACAGTCTCAAATGCGCAGTGAGGCCTTGGACCTCCTTTCGACAATGTCGGTGTCTTAGGGTCTTCGTGGTGGCATCCATTGGAGTCTCAACCCCATGGATTGCACTTTCATCGCCCAGTGTTAACTCCCGAGTACATTCCTTCTTCGTGCCTCATTGTGCAGCGTCATTAGCTGCGGAGCGGTTGGCACCTCAGTGAGCAGTCTCAATCGCCTCGAGCTTCGTTGATGACAACTTTGTGTACTTTGTGGTTGTTCCTTCTCCACTTCGCCTCCTAGATTCGTCGTGGAGTCATCTGCAAAGCATTCTCCGACCACTTTGCTGCCGGTGGAGGAGTTTCCCCTCGGCGCACGCACCGGTGAGTGACTTGAATGGGGTCACTCGTCTCCAAACTCCTGGCTATTTCTCTTGAGTGTTTAGCCAGTTGGGGCGGTGGTAAGACACCTTCATTAGGGGTTGGCTCAACCGGGGTCCCCACTAACCCGGTTTCATCGCCATTTCCCTTAACTCCTTCTTCCGAGTGAGTGGGGAAGTGGTGGCAAAGAATAATGGTGGCGATTTTTTGAACCACTCCCATTGGATCAATTTCATTTGTGTTCGGAGGACTATCCTAGTCCCTCCATCAATCTTTTCTCGTGAAGGATTCGGATTCGTGCAATGCTTGCTGCATTTGCAACTTTTACGTGGCGGCGCAGAGTCAGGATCTCATCATCAGCATCGGATAAGACATCAAGGAGATGATGTGTGTGTTCGGTGGTGCGGTGATAAAGGCGAGATCTTGGCCTTCTCACGTGCCTCAACTTCCTCTCTGCTGTCTTTCCTTCTCCTTGTCCTTGAAGATCCTGCAAGATATCATGCGATTTTTCTTCATCCAGTCTTGATCACAGTGGTCACTCCGAGGAAGTTCAGCAGTTCCTCTTCCTCTTCTATAAATTCAGGCCATTGGAACTGTTTCCTTGATCGACTCAATTTCCACTTCCTCCTCTCATGACGATTTTGGATGTCCGGGTAGAGTGGGGATAGAGATCATCACATCACTATCGGCTCTGTCGCCTTTCTTCTTCTTGTGTCTCATTGCGCGAACTACGATTTGTGTCTTGATTTGCCTCTGCTGATCGCCTTCACAGACTTAGTTGTTTCATCAATTATATCCGGGGACTCTACTTCTCCCGGTGATCTCGTGTCTGCTCGGTGAGTGGTGACTCGGTGGTTTCTCAAGCTCGGAGTGCTTGATGATTCTTCTTCGTCGCCTAGTTTGTACGAGAGGGATTTACGGTTCGAGAAAGAGTTTCTTCCGAGTCTTGGGCGGTGGGGGCGTCTTGGTGTTTTCTTGAGGAGTGGCCGTCTTGGCTTATCGATTCTCCTCTTTTTGACGATCGAAGGAGGTATTTGAGAGTCCTTCTCGACCGCTGCTCTTTGGGGCGGGGAGACACGGCTGCGGGCGGTGACTCGGCTGCGCAGGGCAGGAGCGGGTTTGTTTTTCTTTCTTTGCACGCAGGAGCAACTTGATCTTCTTAGCACTGCGAGGGCAGCTTTCTTCTTTGGTGGAGAGAAAGCATTTGTATCTTCAGGGTGGTGATTCCCCTCACTCGTGTCGCCTCTCTTGGCGTGGGCTCTCTTCGTGCGCGGAGAGATTTGATCGAACATCCTCTTGTTTACATGGAACGCCTTTCCATGTCTAAGAGAGGACTCCTTTCACCTCCATCGGTAGGCCAATCACCAGGCCATATCCTAAGGGATCCTCCAAATGCACCATCTTCCTTGAAGGATTTGTTCCTTACATTCTGGCAGTGCTGTAGACAAACTCAGCCCAATTTATTTTCTTTTCTTCAATGATCGCGGCCATTACGATCAACTTTGCTTTTGTGATTGGTCAAAGCTGCCAAATTTGATATCTATGCATTTGGCAACTATGTCCAATAGTTTGTGGTAATCCTCCTTGGCGATCTCTTGTTTCTTTGTGTAAACTATTTTATCAAAGATAGTCGGGCTTGGCTATTTCCTTCCAAGCAAAGAAGCCAGTTTACATCAAAGATCGTTGATTTCGATGCTCCTTCCGTCGGTAGTGGCGGTGTCAGCCAAGTCCTTGGCGAGAGATGGTGAACTTCTTTCGTGAATAGAGGATTTGATCCCCTCATCATGAATCTCGGCGTTCACAAAGAATCGTGCGACCTCCTCCACATAGGTCATCGGATATTCCAATGTCGAAACGATTTCAGCCCAGGCGTTTCCAATTTCTCAAAGCAATTTTCTTCACTAAGGTGTCGTCGGACCCTGTTTCACCATCGTCGAAATCCACATTGAGACCGGTGTGGATTTGCTTTCCTAACTTGACAAGTCATAGGTTGGTGCCATTTTTCAGATTTCACCGAAGAAAACTTAGAGGTTGATTTGAAGATAGATAGGGTTTTGAGAGAGTTTTGCCTTTGCTTTCCGAAAGAAATGAACGGTTTTGGTAATATGAGAGAGAGAAGAAGGGAAGCTTAAGTATGGTTTATGAAAGGACGTGCGGGTGGTTTTGAAATGTGATCGAAATCGGCGGCTTAGATTTTACACGCCGATGTAGCATTTAATGTCTCGTATTTAATGCGGCAAACATTTATATCCAATCATAAGCTTGGTGTGCGGCTTTTTTTTGTGACACGTCATAATTATCGACGTAATTCTTAAAAACATTCCCGCTTAGTCAAAATGATTGCGTTTTTGTCACTTTGTTCATAAATGACTCGGCTTTTACCCTTATTTGGTTTAACTCTTCTTCTCACAGTTCTCTTTGTGACTACTTTGTCGGTGACTTGGTATATTTGTCTTTCCGTCTGGTGATTTACTTAGCTGATTTGTGAGTTCGAGCTCTTTTTCCTTTTTGTGTTCCATTTCTTTTCTTTGATTCTTCCGAGTGTCGGCTCAATTAACCCTAACTCATGCTTGAGTTCTTCAAATCTTGACTCACATAATGGTTTTGTGAAGATGTCAGTCAATTGTTTATCGGTTGAGATATATTCCAAGATGATGTCCTTCTTTTCAACATGATCTCTTATGAAGTGATATCGACATCGATATGCTTTGTTCTTGAGTGCAACACAGGATTTTGAGTGATTGCAATTGCACTTGTGTTATAACACATGATTGGAATTTCTTTTTCCTCAACTTCATAGTCTCTCATTCTTTGTCTCATCCATAGGATTTGGGCACAACATTTGCCAGCCTATGTATTCTCGCCCGGTTGTAGAGGTGGCTATTGAATTTTGCTTCTTGCTAAACCAGGAAATCAGCCTGTTTCTAGCATTTGACATGTGCACGAGGTGCTCTTCCTGTCAACTCGCATCCAAAGATAGTCCAGTCCGAATAGCCAATTAGCTTGAATCCACCTTCCTTTGGATACCTTAAGCCAACTTCTTGGCTTCCTTTTAAGTATCTCAATATTCTCTTAGCTCTGTCATATGGCTCTCTTTTGGAGCAGATTGAAATCTAGCACATACACCTACAAAGAAAGATGATGTCCGGCCGCTTGGCTTTGTGAGATAGAGCAATAATCCAATAAGTGCTCAGATCTTGTTTGATCTGAGAGCTTGCCATCCGCATCCATGTCCATTTTGGTGATGTATTCATTGGTATTTTCTGAGAAGACTTCCTCCATGCCAAATTTCTTCATTAAGTCTCTCGGTGTATTTTGTTTGACTTATGAAGGTTCCATCCTTCAGTTGTTTCACTTGGAGTCCAAGGAAGAATGTCAGCTCTTCCATCATGCTCATTTCAAATTTACTTTGCATGAGGTTTGAAAATTTTTCACATAGCTCTTTGTTTGTGGATCCAAAAATGATGTCATCCACATATATTTGAACAAGCAGTATACTCTTTTTGTCTTGAATTCTGAAAAGTGTTCTATCTACTTTTGCTTTTGTGAATCCATTCTCAGTTAGGAATTGTGACAAGGTGTCATACCATGCTCTGGGTGCTTGTTTCAATCCATACAGAGCTTTCTTGAGTTTGTATACCTTATCTCCAAGAGTCTTCTGCTCAAATCCTGGAGGTTGTTCAACATACACTTCTTCTTCCAATAGACCATTTAGGAATGCGCTTTTCACATCCATCTGATATACAGTAAAATTCTTGTGAGCTGCATAGGCAAGAAACATCCTTATAGCTTCCAATCTTGCTACAGGAGCAAATGTTTCATCAAAATCTATTCCTTCTTCTTGGCAATATCCTTTGGCTACTAGTCTTGCTTTGTTTCTTACCACAGAACCTTCCTCATTCATCTTGTTTCTGAACACCCATTTAGTACCAATAACGTTTTGATGGGTGGGTCTTTGAACTAATTCCCATACTTCATTTCTTTCAAACTGATTCAGCTCTTCTTGCATAGCTTGAATCCAATGTGTGTCATCCAATGCTTGTGACACATCTTTGGGCTCTATTCGCGAGATAAAGCATGTGAACATAGCTTCTTGTTGAGTTCTAGATCTTGTTTGACACCTTCTCTTATATCTCCAATGACAAGTTCGGTGGATGGTCTCTCACCATCTTACATCAGGTTGGAGTAAGTTGGCTGGATTGATCGTCTAGCTTGTTGTGTTGCTTTGATCACTCTCTCGTAGTCACCTAGCTACAAATTTTCCAATTTGTTTTTGAGATTCACTATCTCATCTTCTTCTCGAGTTTATAATTCCGGCTTGGCAAAGATAGGGACTCTTCTCGTAAGGTTGGATGATTCACTTATCGGTGACTCTTTCAATGTCTTCTCCATTTACATTTGGCTCATCGAATACCACATGAATGGATTCTTCCCCGCAACCATAGTCTTTTTGTTGAGTACTCTGTAGGCTTTGCTTTGTTGAGTATCCCAAGAAGATACCTTCATCGACTTTAGTATCGAAGGCCTTTAGATTGTCTTTGCCATTGTTGTGGATGAAGCATTTACATCCAAATATTCTAAAATATGCAACATTTGGTTTTCTTCAGTCCAAATCTCATAGGGAGTCTTTTGTTTGTCTTTTATCATACATCTGTTTTGAGTGTAGCAAAGTTTGTGTTGATTGCTTGACCCCAAAATCTTTTTGGTAACCTGCTTGACTAACATGGTCCTTTCGCTTCTTTGAGAGTTCATTTCCTTCTTTCTGCAACTCCATTCTGTTGTGGAGTCCTTGCTGCAGATAGTTCTGAATGGGCTGCAAGACACTCTCTATAACATCTACAGCTCATCCAAAACGTCCAAAGAGTTGTGGGATTCTTTGGAAAAGAAGTACAAGACAAAAGATGATGGCACCAAGAAATTTGTTGTCGGCAAATTTCTAAATTTCAAGATTGTTCATAGCAAAATGGTAATAAGCCAAGTTCAGGAAGTTCAGATCATACTTCCTGACTTAGTGTCTGAAGGGATGATTCTGAATGAGTCATTTCAAGTTGCTGCAATTATCGAAAAATTGGCGCCATTGTGGAAAGACTTTAAGAGCTACCTCAAGCACAAATGCAAGGATAGTTCATCTTCGGATTGAGGAAGACAACCGAAAATCCAAAGTAAAACCTAGCAAAACTGGGATGGGGGCCAAAGCCAATCTTGCAGAGGCAAGCACTAGCAAGAAACGGAAGCAATCTGCAAATGCTAAATGGAAGGCCAAAAATGTTCAAAGGGAGCTGCTATAACTGTGGCAAGCCGAATCACATGACCAAGGATTGCCGAGACCCAAACAACATGGGCAATCAAAACTGCAACCAATAACAAGCCAATGTGACTGAGGACAAGTCTGTTCCGATAGATATGTCGGAGCTCGATCTCACTATCGTTGTGTTTGAAGCCAATATGGTGGATAACCTAAGGGAGTGGTAGATAGATACCGGGGCTACTCATCACATCTGTGCCGATAAAGAGATGTTTTCCTCCTACACTCCGATAAATGGAAGAAAACTGTTCATGGAAAACTCTTCGACTTCCAACATCGTGGGGCTTAGAAAGGTTGTGTTGAAGATGACTTCCAGAAAAGAGTTGACGCTTGTAGATGTGATGCATGTCCTGGATATGCGCAAGAATTTAGTTTCCAGTCCCCTATTAAGCAAGGCCAATTTTAGACTAGTGTTTGAGTCCGACAAGTTTGTAATGACAAAGAATGGTCAGTTTCTTTGTAAAGGGTGCTTTGATAAAGGGCTTTTCAAAATGTCTGTAATGAATGATTTCCGCCAAGAGGTGAAGAATAAGAATGTTACTTATGTTTACTTGTTGGATTGTTCTAATTTATGGCATGATAGATTAGGACACATAAATTTCACACACAATTAAAAAGTTAGTGAATCTGGAATCAATACCAATGTTTAAAACCGATTTACAAGACAAATGTGAAGTTTGTGTTGAAGCAAAATTGGCTAAAGCACCATTTCATTCGGTGACGAGAAGTACCAAACCTCTTGAGTTAATTCACACAGATGTGTGTGATTTAAAACTTGTGCAAACTCAAGGTGGCAAAAAGTACTTCATAATGTTTATTGACGATTACACAAGGGACATTATTATGTATATCTTTTGAAAAGCAAAGATAAAGTTTTAGTATCTTTCAAAACTTATAAGAATGAAGTTGAAAATCAGCTTAATTTGAAAATTAAGAGGATTCGAAATGATAGAGACGGAGAGTATGTTGCTCCATTTGAAGAATTTTGCTTGGAAGTGGGTATAATTCATCAAACGACAACTCCCTACTCACCTCAATCAAATGGAGTTGCAGAACGCAAAAATCGTACTCTTAAGGAGATGATAAATGCGACGTTGATATGTTCTGGCTTACCCCAAAACTTGTGGGGGGAAGCCATTCTTTCATCAAATTACATTCTTAATAAGATCCTACACAAAGGTAAATATGAAACTCCATCTGAGTTATGGAAATGACGGAAACCATCATATAAATACCTTAAAGTGTGGGGGTGTTTGGCTAAAGTTGAAGTACCTAAGCCAAAACAAGTTAGAATTGGTCCTATAACGATTGATTGCATTTTCATTGGATATGCAAACAATAGTAGTGCGTATCGATTTTTAGTTCACAAGTCAGTAATTCCTGATATAAATAAAGAGATGATCATAAAATCAAGAAATGATGTGTTCTTAGAGAATATCTTTCCTAAAAAAGAAAGTAAAGAAGAAAGTTTTAACAAAAGAACTTATGAAATTGCAGGTTTACCTCAAAGTGATGAAAAGAAACCAAGACATAGTAAAAGGACAAAAGTAGCTAAGTCTTTTTATCCTGATTTTCTAACTTATGTTAGAAAATGAACCTAGAACTATTCAAGAAGCTTTGTCTAGTCCAGAAGCAACTCTTTGGAAAGAAGCTATCAACAATGAAATAGATTCTATCTTGCACAATAATACTTGGGAGTTGGTTGATCTCCCTCCGGGATGCAAACCTTTAGGATGTAAGTGGATATTTAAAAGGAAGTACAAAGCAGATGAATCTATAAATAAATACAAAGCTCGGTTGGTAGACAAATGGTTTAAATAAAAGGAAGGATATGACTTTTGCGATACATATTCTCATGTTACAAAGATCACATCCATTCGTGTTCTCATTGCTATTGCAACATTGCATAACATTGAGATACATCAAATGGATGTGAAGATCTTCTTGAATGGTGAGCTTGAAAAGGAGATTTTGTAGGTCCCAAGGGTGTAAGTGTAAGGTTTAGAAGGGGGTGGTTGAATAAACCTTACCAAATTTTTGATTTAGTCATTTTTAAAAATTCGAGTTGATACTACAATTTGTGTCCTTGGTGGACAGCCAATTTAATTAATCAGTAGAGTTAGTCTCTCAAATGGACTTTTGTTTGTTGATGGAATAACTCGGTATTAAGTCTAAATTAACTCAATTTGTGGTTTGTTTTATTGGAAGACTTAACACCCTTAAGTTTGGTTAAGTAGAGATTTAGAGCTTGATTTAGTACTTAGAGATTATCTAATGGATAGCAAATATGTCGAGAATTAAGCAAATATGATGCAAGAATTAAAGTCTTGAAATTTAATCGACACAATAAGATTTTTATAGAGGTTCGAAGATGGGGTAATTCTTCTACTCCTCTCTTCTCCAACTCTGGAGGAATCCACTAGGTATTGATCGGTATACAAAGTGGTAACATTCCGGATACAAGTCTTGATCACACGGTGACTTGATCCTTTGGGACTCGATGTCTGGAGACGCTTGATCACTCGGTTGGCTTCTCGTGACGACTCGGCTTCTTCACAGGCAATTTGCCTTGCTACTACTGACCCACTTGCTCAAGCTCTTTGGATTTGATCACGAAGCCCTCCAAAAGCTCAAGACTTGGTTCGACCTTGAACCTTCCTACAATCCTTCGTGGAATGTAGACCCCTTGATTCTTTTGTAATTTCTCTTCAAGCGATTGAAGTTATCTTTCCTTCACGGGTGAGTGTTGGATTGATGTTCTTCGTAGTGTAGCTTGAGGATTGAGCGTTTAATAACTTGAGAATATTTTAGATTACTGATTCTAATAATTTCTTGAATGTTTGTGGTTACGGTCACCGCTCGCAGTCATTCCTCGGCCTTTTATAGTGATCTTTCAAAAATCGCCCGTTGAAGAGATAGGCTTATTTTTGAAAGTCACTTGTGGTCGTTGGCTTGTCTTGTTTGATCCTTGGAATTGCCATTTCCTCGTATGAATTGTTCTTCACCTTTTCGAGTTCGACACGGTGTAGTGCTTCCCATTGGTTTATTCCTTTTGCACGCTTCTAGGGTGAGCACTTCGAGAAAGGTAGCATGGAGATATTACTTGTTTAAGTAATTCTCTTGATTTATGTGCAACGGATCTTTTTCGATTATCTCGACTTGTTGCATTTCCTTGCTTTCCCAGGTGACTTAGAGTCGGCTTCCAATCGTGGATGAGTCTTACGTCACTTCAACTTGAGACTTGGCTTTTCTTGAGTTGACTTGGTGATACTCCACTCACCGCATCTCATTTGCTCCTTGATAGAGTTCCGTCTTCTCTTCTTTGCCATACTCATTTGTCTTGCGGTGAGTCTTCCTTCTAGTCTCCGATTGTCTTCTTGCATGTTTGGGCATAGCCGACTTTCAGCTTGACCAGCCCTATTTATTACAATGCGTTTACAACAAAAATTGGGGTGCCAACTTCCTATTCTAAGTTTTACATGGCATTCATCAAAATCTAAACAATAAATTTCCCAAAGATTTATATGGAACAACCCGAGGGGTTCGTTGCACCCGGACAAGAGAGAAAGGTGTGTAAACTTGTTAAGTCACTTTATGGTCTAAAACAAGCACCTAAGCAATGACACAAAAAGTTTGACACAATTATGTTGTCAAATGGTTTCAAAATCAAAGAATGTGACAAGTGTGGCTACATTAAAGGTACAACTGATGCTTATGTCATTGTATGTCTTTATGTAGATGATATGTTGATCATGGGTAGTAGTCATGATTTAATCATGAATACTAAAAACATGTTAAAGAATAACTTTGACATGAAAGATATGAGATTATCTTATGTTATATTAGGGATTAAAATCTCTAGAACTTCAGATGGAATTGTCTTGTCACAATCCCATTATGTCGAAAGCACACTTAGAAAGTTTAATGCTTTTGATAGTCCTCTGGCTAAGACACCTGTAGATATGAGTCTACACTTAGTCAAAAATAGAGGAGAACTAGTTTCTCAGCTAGAATATGCAAGGATAATTGGTAGTCTAATGTACTTAACGAATTGTACACGTCCACGCATTGCATATTCAGTGAGTAAGCTAAGTAGGTTCACAAGTAACCCGAGTAAGGATCACTGGAGAGCCTTGACAAGGGTACTTAGATACTTAAAGTATACCATGACTATAGAATATTTTATACGAGATATCCAGCAGTATTAGAAGGATATTGTGATGCCAATTGGATATCAGACAAAAAAGACTCGACGGTCCACAAGTGGTTATTTATTCATAATAGGTGGAGGAGTGGTGTCATGGAAATCTTCTAAGAAAACATGTATAGCTCGATCCACTATGGAATCCTAGTTTATTGCTTTAGATAAAGCTAGAAAAGAAGTTGAATGGCTTAGAAGTTTCTTAGAAGATATTCTTTGTTGGAATAAACCAGTGCTTGTTGTATTGATACATTGTGATAGTCAATCAATAATCGGTAGGGCACAAAGTAGTATGTATAATGGTAAGTCTAGACATATTCATCGAAGACATTATACCATTAGACAATTGATCTCAAATGGGGTTATTTCGGTTTACTATGTGAAGTCAAAGGAAAACCTGGCGGATCTGCTTACTAAAGGTATAAATCGAGATCAAATGTACAAGTTGTTAAAAAGAATGGGTTTAAAATCCACAAAATAAGAATGTTCATAGCGGTAACCCAACTTTGTGAATTGGAGATCCCAAGACCTTGGTTCAGTGGGACAACTAAGTTATGAATGTTCAGCTGAACACTTAGAAATTGTTTCAGCTCATTCCTAGAACATCCAAGTGAAAAACCTTGCAGAGTGTGGTGAGGTTAAGTTTATCTTTTAATGATTCCTATACCTAAAAAGTGGAGTATGGTAGGATACTCTTTATAGGAGATCACCTATGTGAGTGAGAAGTAATGGCCGCTTCTACTTGTAACACTTATGAATCTAAGATATTTCAAGGGTCAAAATGGACATAACGTGAGAACAAAACGTGTTAGACCTGTTATTGTGTAGGTACTGTTGTCTTGATTTACACAAATGGTTGAATAGTTCAAGACATCTATAGGTCTCAAGGGGTGTGAGTAAGGTTTAGAAGGGGGGGTTGAATAAACCTTATCAACTTTTCGTTTTAGTCCTTTTAAAATATAACAGAGTTAAATACACAGCTAAGTCCTTGAGGGATAGCTAAGTTAGTTAACCAAATAGAGTTAGCCACTCACGGACTCAATTGTTTGTTGATAGAATAACTCGAGTTGTTTAGTCTAAACCTTAACTTTGTTGTGGTGAGATTTTTATTGGAAGACTTAACACCCTTGAATTTGGTTTAACTTTGTTTTAAACACTTGATTTTAGCACTTTGTTAATTATCAGTTGGATAGCAAATTATCAGCAGATATAAAGTGTTATGCAGAATCAAAATGCTGAAATGTAAATGACACAATATTTTTATAGAGGTTCGAAGATGGGGTAATTCTTCTACTCCTCTCTTCTCCAACTCCTGGAGGAATCCACTAAGTATTGATTGATCGAGTAAAAAGTGGTTATCACCCGGATACAAGTCTTGATCACACAGTGACTTGATCCTTTGGGACTCGATCCGGAGATGTCTTGGTCACACGGTTGGCTTCTCGTCCGACTCAGCTTCTTCACAGGGCAGCTGCCTTGCTACTTCAGCTCACTTGCTCAAGCTTCTTGGATTTGATCATGAAGCCCTCCAACAACTTGAGATTGGTTCGACCTTGAACCTTTCTACAATCCTCCTTGGAATGTATACCCCTTTTGATTCTTCAAAAGTTTTCTCTTCAACAGTTTGAAGTTGTCTTTCCTTCACAGCTTGGTGTTGGATCGATTTTCTTTGAAATTTAGGCTTGAGGATTTGCTTGAATAACTTGAGAATATGTTGTAGGTTACAGTATGAATAAATGCTTGATTGCTCGTGGTTCAGGTAACCCTCTCTCAATGAGATTCCCCAGCCTTTTATAGTGAACTTTCAAAAAATCTGCCCATTGAAGAGATAGGCTGATTTTCAAAAGTCACTTGTGTTCGTTGGCTTGTCTTGTTGCAGTCCTTGATGTTGAAATTTCCTTATATTAAATGAATGTTGACTTTTCGAGTCGACACGAGGTGCGATCTTTCCATTGGTTTATTCCTTTTGCACGCCACGGGGTCGAGCACTTTCGGACATGGCGGCATGGAAGTATTACTTATTTAAGTGTCACTTCAACTTGAGACTTGGCTTCTTGAGTTGACTTGACTGACACTTCACACAGCTGTATCCCAGCTGATACTTCTTCAGTCGAGTTCTTGACTTCTCCTCCTTGCCATACTCAAATTTGTTTCACAAATGTGAGTCTTTATTTCGATCTTGATTGACTTCTTGTATATCTAGGCATAGCTGACTTGACTCAGCTCGTACAACCCTATCTATTACAATGCAAATTACAAGAAAAATGGGGTGCCAACTTTCTAGTCTAAGTTTTACATGGCATTCATCAAAATCTAAACAATAAATTTCCAACAATTTCCCTCTTTTTGATGATGCCAAAACTTAAAACATACATACAAAATGTAAATAGCAAAGATACATACAGACAATGTAGAAACAGAGAATGTATGCGTAGAATAAATCTTTTTATTGATAATATCATTCTTGTTCTTTACACAGCTGTTTACAATATGTATCATAGCAAACATAACATTCTATATCTAAGCAAAAGTATAGAAATTACAGATTTCTTATTCAACGTACAGAAAACTTACATACATATGTATTTACAACAGTAAAATACATGAAGGGGTGGACATCAACACTTCATCGCCTTCGCTGCCTCCTTCTTTCTTTTTTAGCTCTGTCGTCCTCTGCTCTCTTTCTCTTCTTTTCATCTTCAGCTGCCTTCTTTTTCTCGTATGCTCTCTTTGCAGCATCGTCTCTTCTCTTTCTTTCTTGTCTTTCTTCCCACAGCTGATCTTGCCTTTTGTTTTCTTCTTTAATTCTTTTGACATAGTCAGCATTCTTCCTAGCCACTTCTCGGTTGGCCACTTTGTCATATCCAGCCCAGTAGATCCTTCCCTTCTTGCCCGGATCTACATATTCAATGTTTTTGGGTAGAGGTCTAAGTCGAAAACCTCTGCCTCCACCACTCCTTCCTCTTCCTCTGGGCGTATTTTATACTGGAGTCTTCTTCTTACCAGCTGACTGGCTGCTTTTAGTCTGCTGCCTATCAGCTTTTTCACATAGCTTTAGACCTTTCTCCCATTACAAGTCCCAGGCTTGGGCTATGGATATTTTTTGAAGTATCCCTCGGATTCGAGCATTTTGAATTCTTCCACTGATTGTGGCTCGTCTCCATTGTCTGGAATGGCATCTGTGTCTTTACCTGCCGGAATGCCTCCATATTAATTCAATATATGCATCACACGGGCATCCATTTTTCCTTCGACCTCCTTCATCCCAGCTTCTACAATTTTTCTCTTCTCAGTCATCGGTAAACATAGTGTTGGAGCGGAGTTCTAGGAAGTTTTCTTATTATGTCAGCTGTGACAAGGCCTTGTTGAGGGGTTTCAGCAAACATTAGAGCTATATCCTTTGAACCTTCTCCCTCAACTGCTTTTCCCTTCTCTTTCTTCTGTTCTTCAACTATTTTCTTCTTCTTCTCAACAGCTGCGTCCTTCTCTTTCTCATCCGTTGACCCTTTCAACATCTTCAGGTATTCCTCTTCCCCCTTTTTGGCATCATCAAAGGAGAGAGGAACCCCTGGGAACATGCCAGCAAGCATGAAATCTAGGCGGCTGATAGCTGAGTTTTGCTTGGAGTCTGCTGCGGAGTATGTTGTACGAAATTCTGAGCAGGTGGCTTTGGATTCGGCTGCCACCAGCTTTATTTCAGCCATGAGAAGGCTGAATTTGTTATTCATATTTTCCTCTACACGCAGAAGTTCTTTCTTGTGAAATTCTCACAGCAGTTCCATTTAGTGTTGTGGGAGGCATGCATTCTGTCAATATTGTCTTGCATCCTCCTGTTCATGTCAGCATTATCAGCGCTCCAGATCAACATTTTGTTGTACAATGCCTTGAAATATCTAACTTGTTCTAGTTGCATTGTACATTGTTATTGACACCATTCCCTGATTCTAACCACTATCCGCGCAGATCGACCGTAAGATTGGCATCCCTGTTGTCTAGCCGCATATCCAATGTGGCCTGGTGCTTTTCTATCTTCTCAATCTCTGCAAAGATTGTCTTGACGACCTCTCGTATCTCAGCTGTCACCTCGGTCTCAGCTGGCGGCCAAGCAGCATCAAAATCAAAGTCTGCTGGGATGATAGTATCTGTGGGAATAACTGGGTCGTCCGCGTTGAAGCGTCATTGCTCTCGAAGTTGTTTCTTCATCAAGTTCGTGCACTCAATAGAGAAAGGGAAAGTTTCTTCAAATGCATCATCACGGACATATGGTATAGATTCCACTGTTAATCGTGCCTGTGATGTACCCGGTTGAGTGGAGTGTTGTAGCTTTGGGAGCTGCGTAGACGACTCAGTTTTAGCTGGGCCTTGGTGAGTGGTTTGGCCGTGATCGAGCCTCACTGTCTTTAAGACTTCTTCGGCCTCGATGGATTCTGCTAAATGAATTTGATGTTCCTCAGTTGCACCATCAGCGTCATCGGAAGATGATGAGTCTTGAAAGCTTGGCTCATCATCAAAATTGAATGGTTGATGAGTAGCCTTGAGGTCTGGCTTGCTCGTACATGGTAGAGCGTCCTCAGCTGAGTCTTTTTGATGTGCAGTTGGGGTAGACTCAGCTTCATCTGCAGATCCCAGGAAAGTTGTATCAGGATCATCCTGGGAGTCATGAAGAGCACTGATTTCCTCCTCTGAATCATCAATCATGGTCTGAGGAATGCTCTTATCTCTTTGATTTTTACCTAGGGAAGTCTCAACCTCCCTTAGGCCTTCATTACCTCCTGCAGTCTCAACTGTAGCGGGGCCTTGTACAATCCCTTCAACAGGCGCAACTGTCTTAGGGTCTTCTGCAGTGGCATCCACAGGAGTCTCAACTCTGTGGATTGCACTTTTAGTGCCCAGAGTGTTAACTCCCGGGGCAGATCCATCCTGTGCCTCGACTACATCAACAGCATCCTCAGACTGCAGAGCTGTTGGCACTTCAGCTGAGACAGACTTAACTGTCCGAGCTTCGTCAGTGACAACTTGTTATGGTTCAATTTCATTTTCCTTCTCCACTTCGCCTCCTAGATTCAGGGTGGAGTCATCTGCAGCATCCTCCGACCTAGCTGCAGTGGAGTGAGTTTCCCCCTCAGCTAGCTCACCAGTTGAGTGACTTATGTTGGGGTCAATCTGCTCCAGACTCCCGGCTTTGCCAAATGAGTGTTCAACCATGGGGGCAGGGGTAAGACACCTTCAACAGGGGTTGGCTCAACTTGGGTGCCCAAGTTCCCAATGTCATCGCCAATTCCCTTATATCCGTCTTCTGAATGAGTTGGGGAAGTGCTTGCAGCAATAACTGTGGCAATCTGCTGCACCACTCCCAACGGATCAATTTCCAGCTGTGATTTGGAAGACTCTTATGGTCCTTCCATCAGCTTTTTCTCATGCATCAGTGTGGATTCCCGCATGGCTTGCTGCATGTCCAACTTTTCTTGTGCAGCAATAGGATCCATGTCCTCGTCACTGTCTGAGATTATGTCAAGATAAGGATGAGTATGGTCGCTGGTTCCAGTTAGAGGACAAATGATGGCTTTCTCACGAGCATCTGCTTCCTCAGCTGCTCTTGCCTATTTGTTTTCCTTCCGAATTTGCAGCATATTAATACAGTTATCCTCATCCAGGGCTTGCAGCATTGTATCAACCTCAAGAAACCTGAAGAGTTCCTCTTCCTCATCAATAAACTCTGGGTGTTCAAACTGCACCCTAGAGTGACTCCTCCTCCATGCTCTTAGACGATTTTGGATGTCTGGTACAATGGAGAGCATATGATTACATCATCATCTTCATCCTCTCCCTGTTGCCCTTTATTTTCAGGAATGGAGGGTAGCAAACTCTGCTGCTCTTCACTCTCAGCAGCGTCTGTCGCAGTGGAGATATAGTCTGTCGACAGGGGATTCTCATTCTCCTCACTGCTTATTCCTCGGTTGTTTCTGTCCACACTGGGTCTTCAACTTGCCTGCCTCTGTTGATCGCCTTGAGCGATTTGGCAGTTTATCAAGCACTTCTGGAGACTGCACCTCTTCTGCAGTCTCAGTGATTTGCTCCAGCTGAGTTGCAGACTCAGCCGTCTTCTCAAGCTCCGAGAGCTTGGTGAGTCTTCTCCTTCTCTTAGTTTTCATCAGAGGAAGGTCTAGTTCTACTTCATCCGGTTGCTTTAAGGTAAAGGCCTTTGGAGTTGCCTTAGAGGCAGCTACCATTCTTGCCTTGGCAGTCCTCTTCTTCTTTATTCCTGGAGAAGGTATTAAGGATTCCTTCTCCACCGCGGCTGCAGGGGCATGAGACATGGCTGCAGGGGAAGGTGACTCGGCTGCAGGGGCAGGTGCAGTTTTATTCTTTGCTGCTGGAGCAACCTTCTTCTTTCCAGCTGCGTGAGCAGCTTTCTTCTTCGGAGGGGAGGCAACAACTGTTTCCTCAGGGTCAGCTGATTCCCCCTCACTGGTGTCCGCCCGCTTGGCGTATGCTCTCTTATGGGCTCCAGAAAAGTTGGCCGAAACATCATCTTGTTAACATGGAATGATTTTCCATGTCTAAGGGGAACACCCTTCACCTCCGTAAGGTGGCCAATGACTAGGCCATAGCCCAATGATCCTCCAAAGGATCCATCCTCTTTGAAAGACTTCTTGCCAATGTTCTAGAAAAGTCTGTTGTAGATGAATTCAGCCTAGTTAATCTTCTTCTCTTCCATGATCGCAGCTATGACGATTAGTTTGGTTTTGGATAGCTGATTGAAGCTTCCAAACTTCATATCCACACATTTTGCGACGATATCCATTAACTTGTGATAATCGTCTTTCAGTAGCTTCTTGTCAGCTGTGTATACCACTTTCACAGCACATTCTGGTCTGGCCACTTCCTTACATGCAACAGCCAAATTTACATCAGCCTCAAATATCTCCAGCACACATTCCGACGGCAGCAAACAATGCTCCGCTAGATCTTCAGCAGTGATTGTAAGATCCTTCCCGTGAACAGAGGATTTGATGCCCTCGTCATGAACTTCGGTGTTCACGAGAACTGTGCTACTTCTTAAACATATGTCTTCTGAAACTCCATCATGAGAAAGGGTTTCAGTCCGGATTTCTCGATTTTATCAGCAATCTTATTCACAAGGGTTTCATCGGAACCTTGTTTAATCATCCCTTCAAAATCCACTGTTGAACCAGTGTGGATTTGCTTGCCTAACTTAGTGAAATCATAGGTTGATGCCATTTTTATGAGTTTTTACCGATCGAAACTTGACGAACTTGCTTTGAAGACAGGTAGGGTTTTGAGAGAAAATGTACTTGCTTTCTTGCTTTGGAGAGATGAACAGTTTTTGAAGTGAGAGAAAACTGAACAAATGGGTATATAAGGGTTATGAAAGGACGTGTTTTTGGTTTTTGAAAAATTGATCAAGATCAATGACTCAGATTTAGCACGTCTCATTTGCATTTAATTGCACACATTTAATGCGGCAGCATTTATATCCAATCATATGCTTACTGTGCAGCTTTTGACTGTACCTATCATTATTACGCTGACATCATCCCTAAAAACATTCTCGCTTATTAAAAATGACTGCGCTTTTGTCACTTAGCTCATAAATGACTCACTTACTTCTTAACTGACTCAACTCTTCTTTTCTCTATTTGTATAGTGACTCAAATTATCATCGCCTAACTAGATCTATTGATTTTCCAATACGGCTGATTCACTTGGCTGTTTTATAAGATCTGCTCTGTTTTCATCTTTTCATGTTTCATTTCTTCTCATTGAGTCTTCTGAGTGTCAACTCAGTTCAATTAACCCTAGCTCATGCTTGAGTTCTTCAAATCTTGATTCACATAATGACTTTGTGAATATGTCAGCTAACTGTTTATCAGTTGAGATGTATTCCAAAGTGATGTCTTTCTTTTCAACATGATCTCTTATGAAATGATATCTGACATCAATGTGCTAGAAATGCAACACAGGATTCTGAGAGATTGCAATAGCACTTGTGTTATCACACATAATTGGAATCTCTTTTTCTTCAATTTCATAATCTCTCAGCTGCTGTCTCATCCATAAGACTTGGGCACTTGTTTGCCCGCAACTATGTACTCACCGGTGTGGATGTGGCTATTGAGTTTTGCTTCTTGCTAAACCAGGAAACCAATCTGTTTCCAAGCATTTGACATGTACCTGAAGTAGTCTTCCTGTCAACTCTGCCTCCAGCATAGTCAGAGTCTGAATAACCAATTAGCTTGAATCCTCCTTCCTTTGGATACCATAAGCCGACTTCCTGGCATCCCTTCAAATATCTTAGGATTCTCTTAGTTGCAGTCATATGGCTTTCTTTTGGTGCAGATTGAAATCTTGCACATACTACTACTGCAAAGGTGATGTCCGGCCTGCTTGCTGTTAAATAGAACAGTGATCCAATAAGTGATCTATATCTAGTTTGATCCACAGGATTACCATTTGCATCCATATCCATCTTGACTGATGGATTCATTGGTATTTTCACAGAAGACTTCTCTTCCATAGCAAATTTCTTCATTAAATCCCTGGTGTACTTTGTTTTACTTATGAAGGTTCCATCCTTTAGCTGTTTAACTTGAAGTCCTAGAAAGAATGTCAGCTCTCCCATCATGCTCATCTCAACTTTGTCTTGCATGAGGTTTGACAATTTATCACACAACTCTTTGTTTGTGGATCCAAAAATGATATCATCCACATATATTTGAACAAGTAGTATACTCTCTCCATCTTGAATTCTGAAGAGTGTTCTGTCCACTTTGCCTTTGGTGAATCCATTATCTGTCAGAAATTGAGATAATGTATCATACCATGCTCTAGGTGCTTGTTTCAATCCATATAAAGCTTTCTTGAGCTTGTACACCTTGTCTCCAATGGTCTTCTGCTCAAAACCTGGAGGTTGTTCAACATAGACTTCTTCTTCCAACAAACCATTTAAGAATGCACTTTTCATCCATTTGATATACAATGAAGTTCTTGTGAGCAAAGATAGACAAGAAACATCCTTATGCTTTAGTCTAGTCTTGCAACAGAGCAAATGTTTCATCAAAATCTATTCCTTCTTCTTGGCAATACCCTTTGTCTACCAATCTTGCTTTGTTTCTTACCACAGATCCTTCCTCATTCATCTTGTTTCTGAAAACCCATTTTGTGCCAATAACATTTTGATGGGTTGGTCTTTGCACCAATTCCCAAACCTTGTTTCTTCAAACTGATTCAGCTCTTCTTGCAATGCTTGAATCCAATGTGTGTCATCCAATGCTTGGGACACATCTTTTGGTTCTATTTGGGAAATAAAACAAGTGAACATAGCTTCTTGTTGAGCTCTGGATCTGGTTCTTACACCATCTCTTACATTTCCAATAACAAGCTCTGGTGGATGGTCTCTCAGCCATCTCACATCAGGTTGGGGTAGGTCAGCTGGGTTTAGTCGTCTTGCAGCTCTGTTGTCTTGAGCAGCTCTTTCATCATCATTTAACTGCAGATTCCCCAGCTGTCTTTGAGATTCAACTATCTCATCTTCATCTTGATTAATTGCTCCAGCTTCTACTTGGACATAAGGACTCTTCTGCATAGTTGGCTGATTCAGCTTATCAGCTAACTCTTCAATGTCCTCTCCATTTACATTAGGTTCATCAAAAACCACATGGATAGACTCTTTTATGACCATAGTCTTCTTGTTCATTACTCTGTACGCTTTGCTTTCAGCTGAGTATCCCAAGAAGAAACCTTCATCAGCTTAAGCATCAAAAACCTTTAGATTATCCTTGCCATTTTGTGGATGAAGCATCTACATGCAAATATTCTAAAATATCCAACACTTGGCTTTCTCCCTGTCCATATTTCATTGGGAGTCTTTGTCAGCTGTCTATTTATCATGAATCTTTTTTTTGGATGAAATGTGAATAATATATATCATCGCAAATGTACAAAATATTCTGGGCAAGCCCAGATAGTTACAACATAATGGGACTAAATGCCCCTAAAAGGCTAGTACAGCTTGATGGCTAATACATGCCATTTACACACAACAAACAAACCGAAAATGCACTAGAACTAATGCCCCAAAGCAAGGTGTTCATATTGAACCAAAACATGAGGATACGAAGAAAACATGATCTTGTATACTGTGTTTTGATTTCACGAGTAATGCCATCTAAGTAACTCACAGCCCCTTGAATAGCCGCCTATTACGAGTTCAAAATATTTTTCCCTTCTAACATTGTCCTTGCAGCTTTCTTGAGGGGTCTTTTTTCTTCTTTCGCCACTCCATTCTCCTTGTGGAGTCCTTGCTACAGATAATTCATGAGCAATACCATTTTCAACACAATAATTAGTTATTATCCCATTGACAAACTCAGTTCCTCTATCAGATCTTATCTTTATAATTGTTTGACTCTTCTTATTTTGAACTCTTCTCATTAGTTGAGGTAACTTCTGCAAAGTTTCCTTCTTTTTACACATGAAGATTGTCCATGTATATCTTGAATAATCATCCACCACTACTAAAGTGTATTTCTTTCCACTTATGCTAGCTGGCTCAACTGGACCAAATAAGTCCATATGCAACAGATGCAATATCCTTGTTGAAGATGGACTTGACTTCTCTTTGAATGATGATTTGATTTGCTTTCCCATCTGGCATGCATCACAAACACTTTCTTTCTTGTATACTGAGTCTGGTAGTCCTTCCACAAGATTACCCCTTGCAAGCTAGTTAATTGTCTTGAAATTCAGATGACTCAACTTCTTGTGCCACAACCAACTTGATTCGGCTGTACTCTTTGCTAGCAGACAAGTGCTTGGTGTGGCAGTCGACCAATCTACCACATATATATTCTTTTGTCTGGATCCTTGCAACACTACTTCATTTGATTCAGTGTCTTTAATTTGGCACACTCCCATATTGAATCCGACATTATAGCCCTTGTCACAGAGTTGGCTGATGCTTAACAGGTTGAAGTTGAGGCCTTCAACATATGCAACATCTGTGATTTCTAATCCATTTTTCTTGATGGATCCAATGCCTCTTATTTCCCCTGGAGCTTCATTTCCTCCAAATATGACTTTTGCACCTCTAATCTCCTTGAATTTTGATAGATTTTTCTTGTTCCCTGTCATGTGTCTGGAACAGCCACTATCCATGTACCAGGTTCCTTGGCACTCAGCTGTTCCTTGAACCTGCAATCAAGGAAATCAGTTTTTAGGTACCCATACTTGCCTGGGTCCTGAGGGGTTAGTGTTGTAAGATGATCCAACCAACCTATAGCCAAATGATCTGACTTTAAGAGGTTGCCATCTTTCTGTACCATAATCATAATTCACTTTGGCAAATTGCTTGGGGGCTTTAGGTTCAAACAACTGTCTCTTTTGTTTGTATTCCTGTGTGTGTGTTTTAGCAATTGCCTTCTTTGGGTAGTTGTGATATTTCTGAGTGTAGTGCTTGGGTGCATATGTGTGCTGATGATAGCTCTTTTGCCTTTGGAATGACCTTTGCTGAGTTCTAGGCCTTGCCATTTTGGCATATATTCCATAGGTCTTTGCTGATATTTCACATTATTCCAATCAGCTTGGCTTGGGTAGTTTCTACCATTTCCATCATTTGTGATCCTTTGATAGAACTTCTGGGGATTCTGGTAGATCTTCTCAGGGCCATGACCTTCATTTCCCATTCAGCTGGGAGGCTTCTTAGAATCTTCATACACATTTCCTTCAGTGTATATTTTTCCCAAGTGCAGATAGTTCATTGGTAATCTCAGTGAATCGAGCATCCAGCTGATCCAAGGTTTCACCTACAAGCATTTTAAAATTTTCAAATTTTTGTACAACAACGGACAATTTGTTTTCTTTAATTTGCTCAGATCCTTCACAAATTAAAGTTAATTTTCCCCAAATTTGTTTTGCAGTTTGACAAGATTTGACTTTGTTGAACATTGCTTTGTCCAAGGTTTTGTAAAGTATGTCCTTGGCCACATTGTCCTAGTTGTATCTTTCGTCCTCGTTTGTCCATTGATCCTTGGTTTCTCAACCAGGGTTGGTCTTTGCTTCAAGAAGCCTTTCCTCTCCTTCACCAAGCGGTCGCTTCTCTGACAATCTAATTGTGTTCACTTTCAAGATTTGCAGTGGCCCATCCTCTATCACTATCCACATTTCATCATGTAAAGTCGATAGATGAGCTCGCATACGAATTTTCCAGCCATCAAATTCCTCAATAGTGAACATAGGAATGCGTGTCAAATTTGTTTCCATGATAATAACTTCGATGAATAAAAAATAGCTTTTGAAAGAGCAAGTGTTAAAAACGTCTTTGAAAGATTGGAGATCTAGTTCAAGAACGGTGCGGAAGGCTCAATGAACCAACCAACCATGACCGATACCACTTGTAGGTCCCAAGGGGGTGTGAGTAAGGTTTAGAAGGGGGTTGAATAAACGTTACCAACTTTTCGTTTTAGTCTTTTTAAAATATAACAGAGTTAAATACACAGCTAAGTCATTGAGGGACAGCTAAGTTAGTTAACCAGCAGAGTTAGCCACTCAATAGACTCGATTGTTTGTTGATAGAATAACTCAGCTGTTTAGTCTAAACCTTAACTTGGCTGTGATGAGATTTTCAACGGAAGACTTAACACCCTTGAATTTGGTTTAACTTTGTTTTAAACACTTGATTTTAGCACTTTGTTAATTATCAGTTGGATAGCAAATTATCAGCAGATATAAAGTGTTATGCAGAATTAAAATCGCTGAAATGTAAATGACACAATAATTTTTATAGAGGTTCGAAGATGGGGTAATTCTTCTACTCCTCTCTTCTCCAACTCCTGGAGGAATCCACTAAGTATTGATCGAGTACAAAGTGGTTATCACCCGATACAAGTCTTGATCACACGGTGACTTGATCCTTTGGAACTCGATCTGGAGATGCCTTGGTCACACAGTGGCTTCTCGTCCGACTCGGCTTCTTCACAGGCGATTTGCCTTGCTACTTGACTCACTTGCTCAAGCTTCTCGGATTTGATCACGAAGCCCTCCAACAACTTGAGACTGGTTCGACCTTGAACCTTTCTACAATCCTCCTTGGAATGTAGACCCCTTTTGATTCTTCAAAAGTTTCCTCTTCAACAGTTTGAAGTTGTCTTTCCTTCACAGCTTGGTATTGGATCAATTTCCTTCGAAATTTAGGCTTGAGGATTTTCTTGAATAACTTGAGAATATTTTGCAGGTTACAGTATGAATAAATGCTTGATTTCTCGTGGTTCAGGTAACCCTCTCACAATGAGATTCCTCAGCCTTTTAATGTGAACTTTCAAAAATCTGTTAGTTGAAGAGATAGGCTGATTTTCAAAAGTCACTTGTGTTCGTTGGCTTGTCTTGTTGCGATCCTTGATGTTGACATTTCCTTGTATTAAATGAATGTTTAGCTTTTCGAGTCGACACGAGGTGCAGTCTTCCCATTGGTTTATTCCTTTTGCACGCTTTCGGGCACCGAGCACTTTCGGACATGGCAACATGGAAGTATTACTTATTTTTAAGCTTCTTGACTTACGTGCAATGGATTCTTTTGATTGTCTTGACTTGATGCGCAGTTCTCTAACTTCCCATGTGACTTGAGTTAGCTTCCAATCAATGGATGACTCATCCGTCACTTCAACTTGAGACTTGGCTTCTTGAGTTGACTTGACCGACACTTCACACAATTGTATCCCGGTGATACTCCTTCATCGAGTTCTTAACTTCTCCTCCTTGCCATACTCAATTTGTTTCGGTGAGTCTTCATTCGATCTTTAGTTGACTTTTTGTATATCCAGCATAGCCGACTTGACTCACTCAGACATCATCCCTATCTATTACAATGCAAATTACAAGGAAAATGGGGTGCGAACTTTCTAGTCTAAGTTTTACATGGGATTCATCAAAATCTAAACAATAAATTTCCCAACAAAATCGTGTCACTAAGACGCTAGTAAATCCGATAGTACTTTACTAAGGAAGGTTCAAAGCCACAAGCTACTTATCCTAATGCAATAATGGTTCGTTGGAAACTTTCGAATGAGTCTGCATAAATGCATACATTAATGTCCATTCATGTCGGAGATTGTTAGAAATTGGTTTTATAATTATAAAATGGGTTTTGACCAATTATTTAAGTGGGATCATTTATTTATTTCGGAAAATAAATGATGTAATCGTAATCTACATCGCAAGTAGATGAAGTTAGCGTTTTGAATTTCTCAAAACTAATTTCGGGTGAAAGAGAAATTAATGCATAAAGTTAGTCACTCAAATGCCTTTTATAAGGAATATAAAAGAGTAGGAATATGGAAAGCCATATCCCACATAGGAAACAAATTAAATGTTTGACTAATTTATATAGAACTTCACCACTAATAAGAAATAATCAAATGGAGCTCCTTATGGTACACCCTAGTAGACCAAGTCAATTTTGACTAGCCTTTGGCTAGCTCAAATAGCACCGAGGACGGTGCGGAGCACCGTCCGAGCCTGGGCCCGCGCACGTCGCATATAGTCGCATTGGGCGCTTTAGAGGTGCACTTTACACTTTGCACTTCGCACGTACGCATCGTCGTGAGGATCTTTGAGGAGCATTAAAGTTTTGACAAATCGAACCAATGTTCGGTCCAGTAGCTCGATGACGTGGCAGTACAGCTCAGGTGGTAGTGACTTAGCGGAGTCATCTAGATGGCGACACGTGGTATGCAGTAGCGCCGATTTGGATGCCCTTGTTCGCTGACTGGACACCTCTGTTCAGTGTGTAGGGTTGCGTGCAGAAGCTTGTGTACCTTCGGAAGAGATGCCATCTGGACCAATGTTGACCAAAAGGCACGATCCAACAGTCCAGATCTATCTAGACCAAGGGATGCACCTGTTCTGAAAGGGCATCCGAATCTCTATATAAACAGCCCCTAGATGATCATTTTACACATCCGGAAATCATATGCACATTGTTTCTGTCTTTTCCCTTCTGCAAAATCGAAAGTTCTAAAACTTTTTTGTTCGCTGTAAGTTTAAGTTTTGCAATTGTTGTTAACTTAAACTTGAAAGTCCTTGTATCATAGAGACGATTGCCTAGAACCGTTAGCACTTTGTACGGGCAATTTCGTCTTGCGGATAGAAAATCTAATTCTCGCCTCCTCTTATAATTTAGTCCGATTATTATGTCCATCTTTGGAGAAAACAAAAACCGCAATCAACATATTATTGCGTAAATAAAGTTTTGTATGCTCTCACAATTAATATACTATAGATCAGAAGGTGGGGAAAATCCTCAACTAGGACCACCCTTAACCGTTAATGGTGAATTTATGTCGGAAAAATCTAAGTTCCAAAAGCAAGGAATGTGGATCACGAAAATTGAGGACCCAATCAGTTGGATTATATACCGTTGGGAATATATATCTACATTGATTCTAATTATGGTTATGGCTTGACATGCTTGTGTCCAGGGCGGAGCTAGATATATAATTTTGGGGGACTAATTAATTTTGAAGGAGCTAAATCAATAAAAAATTAATTATTTATTACTAAAAATTAATATTTTAAAATAAAATATACATAGAATTAATTGAATTTTTAAAAAGTTTGGGAGGGCTAATGCCCCCCTATCCATTTTTGTTCACTTAAGAGCATAAACTCTTTCTTTAGATTGAAAGTGTACTTATGAAATTAATAAAACAAGACATGGTCTAAAAATGATAAATCTTTCCTTTTGTAAAATTATCTTCTTTTTTATCACAAAGATTAAATTTTTTACTCTATCTTCATACGTACAATTACAATAAGCTTTTACACGGATAAATTAAAGTGTGGTAGGGTATGTATTACATTTCACCATAAATGCATTTATAAGCTTTAAATTGTTGTTCATTGTAAAGGTGGGTTGGTGAAAATGATGAGTCGTGCACCACTACAACAAACTTGTTTTTTAGCGGCGAATTTTTTTGCTGCTAACATTAAAAGATTTGCTGTTAAATTGATTTTGCAGCAAAAATTTCGCCACAAAAATCGCCATAGTAAACCCGTCACAAATATTTCGGCGACGATCGAAATTTCTTTCACCGCAAAAAGTTAGTAGCGAACATATTTCATCGCTAACATGAACAAATCGCTGCTAATATATTAAACAATTTTTTGTCTAAAATAAAACTAGTGACAAAAGCATACAATTTGTTGCTAAATGTAACAACCATTAGCGGCCCAATTTAGACTTTCTTCGCAAATTATTAAATTTTTCTACAGCAGGTCTCTAGTGAGACGGTGTGAGACCGTGATACTTTTTAGTGTAATAAGTGATACTTTTGGTGTAAAAAGTGATATTCAAAGTAAATACACTAATTTAAGTGTATTTAGACAAGTATCACTTTTTACATAGAATCACTTTTTACATTAAAAGTATCACGGTCTCACGGACTTTCACCGTCTCACATAAGGTTTTGCGATTTTTCTATTTTAAAAACTCCAATTTTAGCGGCTAAACAGTCCTCTTTGCAGCAGATGTTGAATATTAAACATGTTTTCACTATACAATCATAATCCACTAATTGCAACACCAACCACAACACAATCCAACAACATCATTAAGTATATAAAAACAAGAATAAGCACTACAGATGATGGAACACCCATTCTAACTAGACATAAAATTTAATTCCATCATTAGAGCTTTAAGCACAAAACCAACAACAAATGAGGGACAAAAAGATCAAAAATGTGCACAATACTGTCAGTCACTAGTCACTCTGAAAGATAAAAAACGTGTCAATTTAGTTATCTTTCATTACATGATTTGCAACAAAAACATCTAAGAAAAATTAAATAACCCCTGTTTCATTCCCAAAGCTACTTTGATAATTAGAGATGCGGAAAATATTATCTACAACTCAGAGTTCAATGGTGAAGGTGGTGGAGCTGAGGAGGATGGGTGTTGCTGGAAGAACGATTTTATTACTCCTAGAGCTACACTCTCAAATGCTTGTAACATTATTTCTAGTTTTGAGTCGAGTATTTGCGATTTGGTCTCAGTGCTCTATAACTTAGTCTGACTTCTAACCAACACCTCTTTTAGCTGCGCATTCGTCGGTCTATATATATATATAATATTCTTGCCATATGTATGGTTGTACTCGGTCCGACATGTACTAATCTGTAGAGGTCTAGAACCGATCGAGAGCCTACTTAGTGAGGGTTGAAGACATGTACTAAGCTGACTTGGCAAGCCAACCTGATCGTGATGCATGGCAGGCAACAAAGGATGAAGACAAACTAGCTAAGACCCTCGACCTAGTCGTGGACCGTCTTTGCAATACAGTCTCGACCTGCCAAATTTATGTTAGGAATATTCGAGATTGCCGACCTATTCAAGGTGCTAGCACTATCCGAGGATTTCGCGCCAAAATCAACTAAGTTGTCCATCAGAAGATAAACTCAAGGCGCAATGAATGTCATACTATAGATGTGACTCATCCAATCAAGTCACTCAATTACTTCCACTACAAGAAAAAATATGTGTACTTATAGAAAAATATGTAGGTAAATATTCAGATGACTATAAAGTATATGTAAAATCGTTGTAGTTAAAAATATTGTAACTATAGAATCTAAATTTGTTGGTAAATACCTACTTTTTGTCGCCAAATATTAAAATTGTGGGTGATCTGTCTGTAATTTATTGATATAATTTAAAAAAAAAATTTTTTATTATATAGGTAACTGTAAAATTTAGTGACAAAATTATTTATGTCGGTAAACTGGAATTTTCTTGTAGTGTTCTTCGTCGACACACTATTCCCCTAATGCTCGGGTGCTTACACATATGTTAGAAGGGGAAGATATTCTCCCACTATAAATACTTTCATTTAATGTTGAGAAAATGGTGTAATCAACTTTGTAATATAATCACTTGAGAGCATTTATTGATTGATCGAGCAGATATAAAATATGAAAAGTAATCCGACCAGCCAAGTCTCCATATAAGCGGTGGGGGAACCACGTTGATGGTTAGGGGGGCTTGCCCCACCCACACCCCCCCCAAAAAAAAAAAAATTTCTTTTTACTTATATGTATATTATTATTATCTAGTATTTTAGTGTGTATATATATATATATTATGATATCAATATAATTATATATATTCTTATGTATTTATCTTATTATATTTAGCTCAGTTATTTCCAACTCATTCTAGTCATTCTTTTGTTGAAATAAATTAGCAGATTACAGTCGAACATCATTATAAAGCTGATATTTTCAATGTTGTGATAAACTCCCAATTGCAAGAATTTAATGTAGGAAAAGTAGTATTATCTCTGCTAGTACAATTTATATGAATTGAAAAAACCAGATCAATAAAATTGGAAAATAATCAAGCAAAATAAAAATTGCTCGAATCGTGTGTTAAACGCACTATCCTTAAAATAACTTCGTCCCCTATTCTGGACGTCTGTTTCCCAGGATCAGACGAGAAAATCGGATTACCTATTCCGACAAAATGAAAATATGCTTGGTAATTATCACCAAAAATTGCAAGAGTTTTGGAGGTATATGGATTGTTTTTGTGTTTTTGTGTATTTTTTGTGCGTCTTTGTGTGTTTTGAAATGTGAGAAATAAGTCATATTTAGCAGATTACAGTCGAACATCATTATAAAGCTGATATTTTCAATGTTGTGATAAACTCCCAATTGCAAGAATTTAATGTAGGAAAAGTAGTATTATCTCTGCTAGTACAATTTATATGAATTGAAAAAACCAGAGCGATAAAATTGGGAAATAATCAAGCAAAATAAAAATTGGCTCGAATCGTGTGTTAAACGTACTATCCTTAAAATAACTTCGTCCCCTATTCTGGACGTCCGTTTCCCAGGATAAGACGAGAAAATCGGATTACCTATTACGGCAAAATGAAAATATGCCTGGTAATTATCACCAAAAATTGCAAGAGTTTTGGAGGTATATGGATTTTTTTGTGTTTTTGTGTGTTTTTTGTGCGTCTTTGTGTGTTTTGAAATGTGAGAAATAAGTCATATTTATGGCACAAATATGATCTTTCACAACTAAAAATTTGCTCTTTACTATTAAAATTTGCCTTTACTGTTACAAGGGTCAAAACTAATTTACTTCAAAATTTTCCAACATTGAATAGACAATTCAATGATAACACAATGAAGTTTATTATACTTAGATGGCACTAGATCTAAGAGAGATGCTCATATGATTGTGTTGCAAGAGAGACGTTCTAAATTTTAATATAAATGATTTTCGTGATATGCAAGATAGATATTTTAAATTTTAATACACTGTGATTAATTGTAATTATGTATTTTGGGATGCTTTAATGATGAGTATTGATATTGTATTTGATGCAAATATAAAATATATGTTGGATTTTATTACTACTGTACTATATAAAATAGATATTTGATATTCCGATTGTTGGTTCCGGCCCCTTAGCGTCAAGTCCTGGTTCCACCCTGCATATAAGAGATCGATTTCTCCTAATTTCATTGTTCTTCGCAATTTAGTACACATCTTACGTAGGTTGTTGATCCATAAGAGTTATTATTTATTTGGAAATCTAGATCACACAAAATCCGACGTCAACATATACTCTGATCACAAAAACTCGTGTCAGGCCGTCTAATGGGTCTGACCTGATAGACGGATCTGACCCGCGGATCCAATGGTATTTTCGTAATATTAGCAGTGGTGTTTTAGTAGTTTTCAGGGAGCTCCAATATTAGCAGTCCTTCTGAAACGTATTAGTCGTCATTCTAAAAAGTATTAGCAGTTTTTCTGAAATGTATTAGTAGTTTCCTGAAGAGTTTTTTAGTATTTCTCCTTAATATACTCCCAAAATGTATTAGCAATCTCTCAAAAAAGTATTAGTAATTCATCGAAAAAGTATTAGTAGTTCCTTGAAATAAATTAAATTTTTCTCCCAAAATTTATTAATAGTCCTTCTGAAAAATATTAATCGTCCTTCTAAAAAGTATTAGTAGTTCTTCTGAAATGTATTAATAGTTCCCCTGAATATAATTAAAATTTTCTCCCGAAATGTATGAACAATCTTTCTGAAAAGTATTAGTCGTCCTTCTAAAAAGTATTAGCAGTTCTTCTGAAATGTATTAGTAGTTCCCTGAAAAGGTTTTTTAGTATTCTCCTTAATATACTCCCAAAATGTATTAGCCGTCCTTCTAAAAAATATTAGCAGTTCTTCTGAAATGTATTAGTAGTTTCCCTTAATATAATTAAATTTTTCTCCCGAAATATATTAACAGTTCTTCTGAAAAGTATTAGCCGTCCTTCTAAAAAGTATTAGCAGTTATTCTGAAATGTATTAGTAGTTTCCCTGGATATAATTACATTTTTTTCAAAATGTATTAACAGTCCTTCTGAAAAGTATTAGTCGTCCTTCTAAAAAGTATTAGCAATTCTTCTGAAATGTATTAGTAGTTCCCTGAAGAGTTTTAGTATTTCTCATGAATATACTCCTGAAATGTATTAGTTATCCATCAGAAAAGTATTAGTAGTTTCTCGAAAAAGTATTAGTAATTTTCTAGAGAGTATTTTAGTATAGCTGCCCGCATTAAGCAATTGCAACAGATTTACAACCTGATTTTTTTAGGAACCAGAGAAAAACTTATTTTACATCAAAATAATGAAAATGTGGTTGTGTCTCAAAAATTCATACATTGGAGTGACTCAATTGATATTTACAATCCTCACGTTTTTTGTGATATCCATTAACATTGATTTCCAAAGTCCCCCAAAAACTAAAATTTCACTCTGCAATAAAACCTTCACATGTTGGCCGCCATTGTAAAAACCAACTCCAACTCCTTGAAGCTCTGTAAGGTTGCCATGGTGGCCATATAGTCAACACACATGTTTCACCACTCTGTCGACGTCGCAAATCGGAAAAATATTCACGCCCCGAGGCCTTAGCGGTTAAGGACTAAATCAATGACGTGAAATATGTGGTTTATTTAGTGGTACAGTAGTTCAACCCAAATGTCAAAGATGGGTTGGGTTTGAGGATCCGTCTGACAAATTAGATCCGTCAGACGGTCTAACAGAAGACTAACTCTACTCTGATATTTTCTTGTGCAAAAACATTAATTAATAAGAAAAGGAAAGAAAAGAAAAGGTGAAGAAAGACCTATCTGCATGCTTCAGCCTTCACGCGCAATTCCCACAGAAGAATAAATACATAATTAAATAGTAAATAATAATCGAAAAACTGCCAAAAGCCGACAAACAAACACACAAAAAATTTCACCTTACAGCGCGTAACATAAACTTTCCCTCAGTGCATCCCTTCTTAAAAAAATAAAAAATTAATAAAAATAAATAAAAATGTTATAATTTGTCATCAGAACCAACAGAGAAAAAAAACCACACCTTTTGTGTGTGTGTATTTGTAAAATATTGATTGATTTATTAACTTTATTGATCTGGGACCAAGGCAATGAAGGTGGTGAGCTGGTCCTTCCCAGTTCCCCTTATATAACTAGGGTGGCGCTATTTGATCCCAAGATTTGATTAATACACTCTATTCTCAATATTTATAAAACTACCATAAGTTAAAAAGACTATAATACCCAGTGTGGATACAATTTGTCTTTCTTCCCAAAAAAAAACTGATTTTTTTCTAGCTTTTTTTCGAAAAAAGCTGATTTTTTCCCGAAAAAACTGTTTTTTCCAAAAAACGCTAAAACAACTTTTGGTTTCCCCAAAGAAAGTTGTTTCTCCTTTTTCCCAAAAAAATCTGATTTTTTCCAACTTTTTTTTTTTTTCGAAAAAGCTATTTTTTCCCAAAAAAAAAAAACACTGGAAACAACTTTTTTCCCCAAAAAAGTTGTTTCTCTTTATTCCCCAAAAAAACTGATTTTTTTCAGCTTTTTTTTTTCCGAGAAAAAGCTGTTTTTTTTCCAAAAAACGCTGGAAACAGCTTTTTTTTCCCCAAAAAAAAAACTCTCTTTTTCCCCAAAAAAAAGATGTTTTTTTCCAACAAATGCTAAAAACAGCTTTTTTCGACAAAAAAATTGATTTTTTTCCAGCTTTTTTGTCCCGGAAAAAAACTGATTTTTCTAGCTTTTTTTTCGAGAAAAAGCTGGTTTTTTTCCAAAAAACACTGAAAACAACTTTTTTTCCGAAACAAAACTGTTTTTTTCCTCAAAAAAATGATTTTTTCCAGCTTTTTTTTTCGAAAAAATGTTTTTTTCAAAAATGCTGATTTTTTAAGTTAGGGTTTTTTAGTTTGGAGGGTAAAATTGGAAATATAGGTGTGATGTATTTAGTATTAGATGGGTTTGTAAAATAGGACTGAAATATATGTAGAAATGTGGTGTATTAATTAAATATTGAGGTGCAAATAGCGTCACCCTATAACTAATTGAGTAATAAAAGCAAAATGGTTCATCTTCTTTTTGTTTCAGCCACAGGGTTTTCTGACACTCACAACTCTTTGCATGAATTTTGCCCCTCAACTCATTTATTTTAGCCCACAATATCCATCAGATAATCAAGTATATGTGCATGCCAGAAATCTGGCATAAATTAATTTGTTTGGAATTAATAAAAATTTGTTTTTCCAGGTTGGTGTAGGGTGGATGGGTAGCAACAAAATGTATCAAGGTGGGCCGATACACGAAATTTGGGTACGCCAAATAAAATATTAAAAGAAAAATCATATAAATATTAATTAAACAAAAATTTCTTAAATCACTACAACATAAATGACATTAGATAATACAAAATTGTAGTACTTTTTACATAAGACACGTTATATAACATGTGTTTGTAATATTTTTTACATTATAATTAAAATCTATGTAACACTTTCATAGCACTTTATCAATATGTAACAATTATTAACCATTTTAAATAAGTAACACTTTTTAAGTATCACTTTTTTTGTTATTTATTTTGTAACACAAATAGGTATCACTCTAATACTCTGAGTACAGTGTAGTTTATAGGATAATGGCAAGCAAAGGCCGTATTCCTCAGGGATTGACTACAAAACACTTATGCTATAATAACATCGTATTCTAATTTTATTGAAGCAACCGAATATCAAGAGTTTTATATAATCGAAAATTAAAAATCAAAAGAAATAAATTTCAAACCCCACAAGTATTTTCAACAAATACGAAAGCAACTCTAGGCACATAATCTCAACATGCTTCTTCAATATTAAATCCAATCAATGTTTCAAAATCAACTCATGTGTTTCTATCGGTTCAGTTCCTAAACTAGTTTATTCCCCCTCCCAGGTGGCGCATAAACTGTGAATTAATAATAATTGAGGTCTCCCGATGCATCACAACTATTATTAACTCCCAAAAAATCTTTGAATTGAAATACTCCCCACAAACAAATGTAGTCTCCCGATGCATTACCTTGTTTATGTCTGAATTCAATTTTCGTCTGGTAAGAACTCACCTCCCGGATTATGGACTAAGAAGTATGAAATGCAAATTATTGGTCAGATAATCAACAATTAAGAATAACCACTTGAATTCATAAAATAGAACACATGAATCAATTAAAAAATAATCAATCAAGATTTAACATGAATCCACAGTTTTGATTATGACCTATAGGATCCGAAAGATTAGCCAAACATTGATAACAAATTCATAGACAAACATGAAATCAACATTGTGACATCGTTAAAGTACAGACAATAGATCTAAACTAAGAAAGAAAACCGCTTCTTGTCTGGATGGATCCTCCTTCCAAGCCTTCGAAACTCTTGTGCTTCTGTGATGTGAAAAGTCTTGTGGTGTTCTTCGTAACCTAGTCCTCCTCTCTTAGAAGACCTTTGATCTTGTGTTCCTGTGTATTTTGGTGTGTTGTATGTTGTATGAATGAATGAAATTTCGTGCAAGGACTTGGTCCCTTTATATAGGTGCTTCGAGAGATCACTGATAGAATTCTAACGGGATTAGGAGACCAATTCAGCCGCAGACTCGTCGCATGGGCCGTGTCAACCCACACGGTCGGGACATGCGATCGGATTTTGCTACTGGGGTCTTCATGAACGTTGTAGCCCATTCTCTTAGCTTTCCGTAGCCACTTTAATCACCTCAATATCAATTTTGTAGAGAAAGTTATGGCCGAAATACTAAACCCTATTAGTGATGGAAACTGTTAGCGCGTTTGGACGTTTTTTAAGGAAATTTCCTTCTGTTCGACCGTCCATGCTTCTTTTCTTCACATCTTTGCTCGTACATTGTCTTTTAACATATCCTTTGAAACATGCTATCACCTTTTGTCCGATTTAGCTCCATTTTCTGCAAAATTCACAAGAGTACACAGCCCTGTTAGATAAATGTTTTTATCAAGATTTTGATGATTTTGTTTATATACCAAAACAATATTTTTAAATGCTGTCCAAATACTCCCAAATGATCTAAAATGTTTTTACTAATTATTTTTTGAAGTTTATTTTTGACAAAATATTGGACAACATTTCTGTTTTGAGGCCAACCGGTCGCCCTACAGGGCATCCCGTATCTGGAAATGATTTTTGAAATAGAAACGACGAGTTTAAAAAATTCTAGGAGGTCGACCCGTCGAACAAGAGGTCGACCGGTACCTGAAATGATTTAAAATTGAAACATAGAGCTAATTCTTTGAAATTTGAGGGAGGGGGACGGGTCCAAGCTTGGGCCGACCGGGTCGACCGGTCGACCCCCCTCATCATGTGTCTGCATCTCATGATTTACTTTTTAACGTTCGAAATTTCTACATAGCGACCGGTCGCGCTATGTTATTTTTGACAAACAATTCAAACCGTTGAACATCCATTGCAACAAGATTTACTTTATCAATTTTGTACATTATTTCTACATCTTGTGATCTTCTTTTTGTAGACAAAAGTGAAGAAGGAGCCTATATTTGTGAAGACTCTCCTATAAATAGAGGATGATTTTGAAGACACAAGATACAACAAGAAATCTACAAAATTCCCAAAGCTTTCTTTTTTACACTCTTGTTGTAATAACTTAAATTTTTGCACTTGCACAATCTTGAGATCTAGGCTTTTTATTCATTGATTACACTTGCACTCAAAGTTTGTATACTTCATTTATTGAGTTGTAATCTTGAATTTTTCTATCATCCAAAACAAGATATCCTTGTTAGTGTTCTTGTGGTAAGAACACACTTGGGTGATCTTAGGTGTTGAAGAGTGTGGTACTCTTCATAGGTGTTGAAGGAAGATTGTGGTAATCTCCTTGAAGGTGTTGTAAGAAGATTGTGGTAATCTTCAAAGGTGGTGTTGTAACAATTATGGTAATTGTTAATAAAATTCTTTTTTTTTCTAAACCCATTCCGGATATATTGGGGTGGTAGAGCACGTAGTCCCTAGGTGGAGTGAAGCTCTTTAAATCAACGTGTGTTGTTTAATTTCCGCATTTACATTCTTGTCTTTGCTTGATCATTCGAAAAAGAGGGTAATTTGCGAAAAATCGGCATAATCTATTCACCCCCTCTAGATTATCGTAGTCACTTGGACTAACAAGTGGTATCAGAGCCAAACTCTTTGGCAAGCTCATTCCACACCGCGAGTAAAGAGGAAAGATCCATGGCTACGAACGAAAGCTACGTTACCACCGGCACCTCCACCAACAAGCCACCGCTTTTTGACGCAACAACTATGCATTTTGGAAAGACCGAATGGAGTGCTTTCTTCAAGGGTGCGGGTTTGATATATGGAATGCGGTTATTGAAGGCATAGCTCAACCAACGAAAAAATTGGAGGATGGCTCCTTGGCCCCCAAAAGTTTCAAAGAACTCGATGTTGCCGACAAGAAGGCTTTCTCCCTAAACGGTAAGACCTTGAATATTTTACATTGTTCACTCACCACCACCGAGTACAATCACATAAGAGGAATAAGGCCGGCACATGATGTATGGGAAAAATTCGAAACCATCTATGAGGGTACTAAGAAAGTTAAGCAAGCAAGAAAAATCATGCTTGTTAAACACTTTGAAAATTTCAATATGCATGATGGTGAAAACATATCAAAAATGGTGGAAAGGCTTGACAACATTGTCAATCCTCTTGTGGCACTTGGGAAAGTCATATCCGAAGAAGATAAAGTGACCAAAGTCTTGAATGCTCTTCCCGGGTCATGGCCCGAGAAAGTAACGGCTATCATGGAAGCACAAAATCTTGAAACACTCAAATTCGATGAGCTCGTGGGAAATATCCTCATTTATGAAGTCTATCTCAAGGAGAGAGAAAATCCCCAACCATCCACCACTAAACCGAATATGCAAAATCTTCCTAAAAGCTTAGCATCTTCTTTTAATATTTCATATTATGCTAGTGATGAAGATGACGAGGAAACGACGACTCTTGTTCGAAAATTTGCAAAGTTTGTTAATAAATATAAAGCAGGAAAGCCAAGAGACAATTAATGTTTCAAATGACGGAAATCTGGGCATTACATAACCGATTGCCCGAAACTTGCGGAAGAAGAGAAAAAGAAGAAAAAGCCTTTCCCTAAAAAGAAGGCCCTAAATGCGGATGTTAAAACTTGGGATGAACTACTCGCCACATCCGACGAGGAAGGACAAACCGAATATGGTCTTATGGCCATAGATGATGAAAATAACGAGGTACGCTCTAACTCCTCAACTTCTTCCTTAGTTGATGAATTGCAATGTGATTTTGATGAATTGCAAAATGAATTTCAAAATTTGATTGTTAAATACAAGACTTCAAAAAAGGAGCATAAAGAGCTTAAAATTGAAAAGGATAAATTGTTTACTTCTTATGAATCTCTTGATAAAGCTCATGCTATTACTTTTACTAAAATCCGTACTCTTGAAACCGAAAAACAAATGCTCACAAATGATATTGAAAATTTGAAAAAGGATGTGCATCGTTTTAACTTAAGTACGGATAAAGTTACAAAAAATTTAGATGCACAAAGAGGGGAGCATTCTAAATTTGGACTTGCATAAATCTTTTCAACCTATTTCAAAGAAAAATGACCAAGGTCCGACTTTTTACGCGTCTAGTAGTTCCTACAATCTTATTTGCTTTTATTGTGGTAAAGTTGGTCACTATGTTAGTCATTGTAAATTGAAGAACAATCTTAACTATTTTTGGAGACCCAAAGGTCTCAAGGCTAACCCCCATGGACCCCAAAACTATAGGGTACCTAAAAATAATTCTTTTGTAGGTTATAGGGGCTATAACAACAATGGAAGATTCAAAATGGCTCGTGGACAGCGGATGTTCACGCCATATGACCGAAAGGAGAGAACTTTTTACCAATATCAAGCTCCAAGAAGAGGGTATGGTCATGTTCGGCAATGACAAAGGAAAAATCATTGGCAATTGAGACATTGGTAACTCTAATTTCTCTCTTAGTAATGTTTTATTAGTTGATGGGCTTAAGTTTAATTTGATAAGTGTAAGCCAACTTTGTGATTCTAATTATGATGTTGTTTTTAATAAAGAAAAATGTCTTGTTCTTAAAAATGGTAAAATTATTTGTGAAGCTAGTAGAAAAGGCAACCTCTATAAAATTTGCACAAGTGACTTGGTTAGTCAAAATGTTTCTTGTCTTGTCGCCAATAATGATTTAACTAGCCTATGGATAGGAGACTTGAACATGTTGGATACAAAAATTTGAAAGAGATTTACAAAAATCAACATGTCAAAGGACTACCCAAGTTAAATTTTTTGAAAACCTTGGCTTATGCGACACTTGTCAAAAGAACAAATTAGTTAAGAGTAGTTTTAAGCCCAAAAATGAAATTTCCACAACCAAGTCTCTACAACTTCTTCATTTAGATTTGTATGGGGATATTTGTACGGCTAGTCTAAGTGGAAAACATTACACTTTTGTTATAGTTGATGGTTTTTCTAGATATACTTGGGCTCTTTTTCTTGCAAATAAAAGCAATGCCGTTAATGAGTTTGTTAAGTTGTGTAGACTTATTGAGAATAAAAAAGAAGATACCATAAAGTCTATTCGAAGTGATCGAGATGGAGAATTTAGAGTCTTTTGTGAAACCAAGGGATATGGTCACAATTTTTTGGCTCCAAGGACACCTCAACAAAATGGAGTAGCCGAAAGGAAGAATCGGACACTTCAAAAAATGAGCCGGTCTATGCTCAATGAATTTTCACTTCCAAAATATTTTTGGGCCAGAGCCGTCAGTACCGCTTGCTATGTCATTAATCGAGTTTATATTCGTCCTAAAATGAATAAAACTCCATATGAGCTTTGGAAATGAAGAACTCCAAATATTGGTTATTTCAAAATATTTGGATGTAAGTGTTTTATTTTGAATACTAAGGATCAATTGGACAAACTTGATCCTAAGGCCGATGAAGGAATATTTATGGGGTATTCAACCAAGAGCAAAGCATATCGGGTTTACAACAAGACTAGTATGGTTGTTGAAGAATCCATCCATGACAAATTCAGTGAAGCCTCGGGTGTTGAAAGGATACCCAATGATGATAGTGATGAAGAGGATGTTGTTGAACCAATTGTTCAAGATGATGCTCAAAATGATCAACCTTCAAGCTCAAATGTTCCTCAAGAAGACAAAGGTGATACTTCGGATCTTCCCGTAGCATTGAAATTTAAGGGAGATCATCCAGAAGATCTTACTATTGGTGATCCCCTTGATAAAGTAATGACTCGTGTAAAATTTGCCGAGAAAGCTCTTATATCTCAAAAAGAGCCTAAAAATGCTAAGGAAGCTATTGAAGATGAGGGTTGGTTTTTAGAAATGCAAGAGGAGTTGAATCAATCTGAAAGAAATGATGTTTGGGAATTGGTACCTTGTCCTCCATCTCAAACAATTATTGGTACAAAATGGGTATTTCGAAACAAGTTTGATGATCAAGGCAATATTGTTCGAAACAAAGCAAGGTTAGTAGCTCAAGGGTATTGTCAAGAAAAAGGTATGATTATGATGAAACTTTTGCACCCGTAGCACGTTTAGAAGCTATTCGTATTTTACTTGCCTATTCTTGCTTTAAAAATTTCAAGCTTTACCAAATGGATGTTAAATCTACTTTTCTAAATGGTATTATTCAAGAAGAAGTCTATGTAAAACAACCTCCGGGGTTTGAAAATTTTTCTAGGCCAAATGATGTTTATAAACTTAAGAAGGCCTTATATGGTTTAAAACAAGCATCCCGTGCATGGTATGATAGACTTAGCTCTTTTCTTTTGCAAAATGGATTTTACAAGAGGTAAAGTTGATACTACTCTCTTTGTTTTTGAAAAATGGCAAGATTGCTTATTAGTGCAAATTTATGTTGATGACATTATATTTGGTGCTACTAATGAATCTTTGTGCAAGAAATTTTCTAAGCTTATGCAAGGTGAATTCGAGATGAGTATGACGGGTGAGCTCAATTTCTTCCTTGAACTTCAAATTAAGCAATGCCAAGAAGGAATATACATTTCACAATCAAAGTATACAAAAGAACTTTTGAAAAAGTTCGGCATTGAAGAAGGAAGAATCGTCTCTACTCCTATGGCAACCAATATCAAGATTGACAAAGATGAAAAAGGCAAGTCGGTTGATAAATCCAAGTATCGAGGTATGATTGGTAGTATACTTTATTTAATCGCAAGTAGACTGGACATTCTTCATGTCGTATGCCTATGTGCTCGTTTTCAAAGCAATCCCAAAGAATCTCATATGAGTGTCGTTAAAAGGATTTTTAGATATTTGAAAGGCACTATTCAATATGGTTTATTTTATCCAAAGAATGAAATTTTTTCGATTAATGGATATAGTGATTCGGACTATGCGGGAAATATTGATGATTGAAAAAGTACTTCCGGATCATGTCAATTTTTGGGCGATTGCCTAGTTTCTTGGTTTTCAAAGAAACAAAATTGTGTTTCACTTTCAACGGCCGAAGCCTAATATATTTCTGCGGCCTTTTGTTGTACTCAATTGCTTTGGATGAAACAAACTTTAGCGGATTATAAAAGCTCTTTTGAAAATGTTCCTATTTTTTGTGATAACATATCCGCTATAAATATTGCTCAAAACCCAGTTCATCATAACCGTACTAAACATATTGAGATTCGACATCATTTTCCACGAAAAATTAAGATATCTTTTTTTCCATCTCAAGATGAATTAGCGGATATATTTACAAAATCGCTATCTTCCGAGACTTTTGCTTCAATACGAGCTCGGTTAGGCATAATGCATATTGAATAAGGTCTATGATTGCAATTTGCATGTTTTTAAAACTTTGGGGTGAAAAATCGGATTTTTGGTGCAAAATTCGGACAGAAACTGAACTGGTATTCAGGCACCGGTCGACGTAGAGGTCGACCGGTCAACCATGTGCAGGGACCGGTCGCCCTCATGGTTTTCAGAGATAAATATGTTTATGTCCTTCAAACCGTATTTTTGATCTTTTTCTCCCTAACTCGAACCCCTTTGCATTTTTCACACACAATTCACTCAAAATGATTTCTTTCTTATAAATTCTATATTTGTGAGTTTATATCACTCGTATTTCATCATTGTTAACTGACTTCTCCGATTAATTGGTAAGAATTTCTCTTTTAAATCTCAATTGGGTTGAACCATTAAGAATGTGCTCATATCTTGATATTTTGATGAAATTTGTGTATTAGTGTGATGTATATGATGATGGTTGATGGATGAATGTTGTAATATTGTAATCGGTGATGAAAATTTTTGGCTTAATTGAATTACAAAGGCGTTATATATCTCTTGTTTTATTCGACGCACGCCAAGTGTTCGACAAAATGTTTCTATGAAAAATTCATCACCTACATGATTCTCTCGATTTGAAAAGTCTTATAAGTTTATAGAGATCATGTCTTATCAATCAAATATGCTTTTGCAAGTCAAATGATCAGCTTTTCCCTTTTATTTGGAATTTAAGCTTCAATTTTCCAAACGCTCGACAAAACGATTAAATTGTGCACTTTGATATGATTATATGATGTTTTTATCGTGCTAACATTCTTTTTGATGATTCCAAATGGGGAGAAACAGGAAAAATGCTCATACACTCTAAGAAGCAAAAATAAGCTCGCAAAAAAAGCTATAAGCTATGGCTCTTAAAAGCCAAAAGTTGTGAATGACACTTAGTCCATTTGATGTATTATGGACTTTTATGCTTGACTAATGATGTCTTTGTGACAGGGGGAGCTTCTAAGCTCATGAAATTCAAGCTTATATTGTAAAAGCTAAGCTTTTAGCTTTTGGTTGTTTGCTTTTATACTTAATCTTGTTATGCATGTTGATAGGGGGAGCTTGTGCAAAATGTCTTTAAAAAATCTTTGCTCCTATCCTTGTGCTTTTACTTATGATAAATTTTGTTTGTAATGGATTGATATTTTAGACCGGAAAAATGTGTTTTGTTTTAAAATCGATCTCCTAAAATTATTTTGGTTTGTAATCATCAAAAAGGGGGAGTTTGTTAGATAAATGTTTTTATCAAGATTTTGATGATTTTGTTTATATACCAAAACAATGTTTTTAAATGTTGTCCAAATACTCCCAAATGATTTAAAATGTTTTTACTAATTTTTGAAGTATTTTTTAAAGTTTATTTTTGACAAAATATTGGACAACACTTCTGTTTTGAGGCCAACTGGTCTCCCTATAGGGCATCTCGTATCTGGAAATGATTTTTGAAACAGAAACGAGGAGTTTGAAAAATTCCAGGAGGTCGACCGGTCGAACAAGAGGTCGGGGACCGGTCCAAGATTGGGCCGACCGGTCGACCCCTAGGGCGACCCCCCTGGACCGGTCGACCCCCTCTGCATCATGTGTCTGCATCTCACGATTTACTTTTTAACGTTCAAAATTTCTACATAGCGACCGGTCGCGCTATGTTATTTTTGACAGACAATTCAAACCGTTGAACATCCATTACAGCAAGATTTACTTTATCAATTTTGTACATTATTTCTACATCTTGTGATCTTCTTTTTGTAGACAAAAGTGAAGAAGGAGGAGCCTATGTTTGTGAAGACTCTCCTATAAATAGAGGATGATTTTGAAGACACATGATACAACAACATACAAGCAAACAATACAACAAGAAATCTGTAAAATTCCCAAAGCTTTCATTTTTACACTCTTGTTGTAATAGCCTAAATTCTTGCACTTGCACAATCTTGAGGTCTAGGATTTTTATTCATTGATTACACTTGCACTCAAAGTTTGTATACTTCATTTATTGAGTTGTAATCTTGAATTTTTCTATCATCCAAAACAAGATATCCTTGTTAGTGTTCTTGTGGTAAGAACACACTTGGGTGATCTTAGGTGTTGAAGAGTGTGGTACTCTTCATAGGTGTTGAAGGAAGATTGTGGTAATCTCCTTGAAGGTGTGTAAGTAGATTGTGGTAATCTTCAAAGGTGGTGTTGTAAGAATTGTGGTAATTGTTAATAAAATTCTTTTTCTTTTTCAAAATCCATCCCAGATATACTGGGGTGGTAGAGCACGTAGTCCCTAGGTGGAGTGAAGCTCTTTAAATCAACGTGTGTTGTTTAATTTCCGCATTTACATTCTTGTCTTTGCTTGATCATTCGAAAAAGAGGGTAATTTGTGAAAAATCGGCATAATCTATTCACCCCCCTCTAGATTATCGTAGCCACTTGGACTAACAAGCCCAACAAAGGAAACCAAATAAAATACACTAAATATACATGCAAATGCATCAATTATATATCAAAATAAGCCCTTAAATGCGCGTATATTTTAGAGGTATGAAAATCCCTCAAACTTAAATCATTGCTCATCCTCGAGCAAATTAAAAAAAATAATATCAAGGGGTAAAAAGAATACAAGAACACTATAAACATTCAATCTCATTCGACTCCATATCTAAGTAAACCATGTAATTCATTATCAAGAAGTCATCAATTACAAGTTCGGCATAATCAATATTCTTTCGGGTAATTGACATTGCGACTCATTAGAAAGTAGTGTATTACTCATCTCTCAAAGTGTATGGGAAGTGTTTTGCTCAAAATCAATTCAGTGAATGTAGAACTACCATAGGCTTGCAAATCGTCTAACATCTCTACCACTTTAGTGTGAACAACTTAAGAATCAAAAAGGACTTTTCATTAGATTGTAATGTAGGCTCTTTGGTAAGTGTAGGAAAAATATGGATTAAGTGACTTGATTTGAGCAAATAGAATTTAAGCACACAGACTTGTAACTCACCAACCCAATTTCACCATAATATTCATCTTTTAAGATATATTCTTTTTTTCAACTCTACTCCACCATTTTCCTCTTTTTTTTTCATTCTTAGGTCATTTTGCCTTTTTTTGTTTTACTTTTCTTTTTCTTTAGCTTCAAGCTTTTCTCAATTTCCAGAATTTTTCTTTCTTTTGTTTCTTTCTTTGGCTCGATTTTTCTCTCTTTCTTTTTCAGAGATTTTCTTTTTCTTTTTCGATCTTTATTATTCTTTCATTTACCTAAGCATTGTTAATCTCTCTTCTTTTGCCAATTTTCTCTCTTTCTTCATAATTTCACCACATCTCCCCCCAACTAGTCATCTTCTATAAGCTCAAGTAATTTTTAGGATAGGCTAACAATAAAAAGTTACGGCTCAAAGTGGCTAACTAGGAAATCGTGAGTTCATAGGTAGGATTTTTAGGCTAAGTAAGCTAAAGAAAGATGGCCTTAAATCATTTTCAAAAATCGCACACACACATAGCTTCAATGAAGATACCAAAGCAAGTTCTAGAGTTCTAACATTCATTAATGGCACACTCAAGAAAAAATAAGATTGCATAAGATAAAAGCAGTAATAGGCACAAAAGCTCACAGGCTTATTTTTTGCAACATGCTCAAATACTCAATTTTCTCAATCAATGACAAACAAGTAAAAGATGTCTCAACAATTCATCACGTTATTCACAAAAATATTTCATCTCATAAAATCAAATGCTCATAGTAAAATCATACGGAAGTTTTTTGTACTTTTTCGAATTCTTGAAATCATACAAAAGCGATTAAACGTGCTAAAGCGGTAAACATGCTAAAATAAAAACAAAAAAATCGGAAATTTTGATTTTTTTAATGCAAATTTTATGCTCTACATGCAATCCTAAATGCTATGCAAAATGCAACAGTACTAATGTACGCATTCTTGGCAACCCAAAAAAAACAAAAACTTAAAATATGCTTCGTCTCTCGACAGGATAAGAAAATTATCAAAAAAAGAGGAATGCGTAAAAAGTACTTATCTGGATCGCTCACACGGCCGGGCCGTGTAGCCCTGGGGCGATATTTGTTCTCTCTGTCTCTAGCCATATGACCGTGTGCAGCTCACACGGCCTGCCCATGTGGCTTGTCTCTATGGGTCGCACGACCCATGTGAAATTTCACACGGTCGTGTGAAGTGATTTTTGACTTTTTTTTCTTTTACCCAAAGTTTGTCGCGACACCTCTTGGATTGCCTCCCACAAAGCGCTAAGGTTTACGTCTTCAGTCAGACGTCAGATTTCTAACATCACTGTCATTGAATTGTGTCGGTTGAAATCCTTGAACCATCATATTTTGTACCATCCATCAGACGAATGGCATTGCACTGTTTTTCCGGATTGGGTTCAGTATCGCTTGGGAATTTGCCCTTTTGATGTTGGCCTCCCACTGCAGTAGCGATATGAGCTACTTGTGTTTCCAAATATTTCAGTCTCGCATTCAACAAAAACGATGTTAGAACCAATGCAATAAAAATTATTTACAAAAGAAGAAAAAATCGAAAAATAAAAGATTATTTACAAAAATAAAAAAAATATTTACAATTCACAAATGGAAAAAAATCGAAAAAAAAATACAAAAATAAAAAATAAAAAAAATTACAAAAAAAACGAAAAAAATATTTACAAAAAATTTTGCTTCAATTAAGATTGAACTACTTATTACTATATCTAAGTAGAATCTTTCAATCCCCGGAAATGGCGCCAAAAACTTATTCGCCAAAAATATTTGGATCTTACTACTGCAAGTGTACAGTGTAGTTTATAGGATAATGGCAAGCAAGGTTGTATTCCTAAGGGATTAACTATAAAACACTTAGGGTATAATATTAATAACATTGTATTGCAATTTTATTGAAGCAACCGAATATCAAGAGTTTATAAAAATCAGACATTAAAAATGAAACGAAATAATTTCGAACCCCACAAGTATTTTCAACAAATAGAAAGCAATCCTAGGCACATAATCTCAATATGCTTCTTCAATATTAAATCCAATCAATGTTTCAAAACTAATTCATGTGTTTTTATGGGTTGAATTCCTAAACTAGTTTATTCCCCCTCTCGGGTGGCGCATAAACTGTAGATCAATAATAATTGAGGTCTCCCGATGCATCACAACTATTATTAACTCCCAAAAGATCTTTGAATTGAAATACTCCCCACAAATGAGTAGTCTCGATGCATTGCCCTGTTTATGTTTGAATTTGATTTTCATCTCGTTAGAACTCACCTCCCGGATTATGGACTAACAAGTATTACATGTAAATTATTGATCACATAATCAACAATTAAGAATAAGCACTCGAATTCATAAAATAGAACACATGAATCAATTAAGAAAACAATCAATCAAGATTTAACATGAATCCACAGTTTTGATTATCCCTAGGATCCGAAATATTAGCCAAACATTGACAACAAATTCATAGACAAACTTGAAATCAACATTGTGGCATTGTTTAAGTACAGACAAGAGATCTAAACTAAGAAAGAAAACCCCTTCTCGTCAGGATGGATCCTCCTTCCAAGCCTTCGAAACTCTTGTGCTTCTGTAGATGTAAAAAGCCTTGTGGTGTTCTTCGTAACCTAGTCCTCCTCTCTCAGAAGACCTTTGATCTTGTGTTCCTGTGTATTTTGGTGTATTGTATATTGTATGAATGAATGAAAGAATTTTCGTTCAAGGACTTAGTCCCTTTATATAGGTGCTTGTAGAGATCACTAGTAGAGTTCTGACAAGATTAGGAGACCTATTCAGTCACAGACACGCCGCACGGGCCGTGTCAACCCACACGGTTGGGTCGTGCGGTCGTATTGCTCCTAGGATCTTCACAAAAGTTGTAGCCCTTTCTCTTAGCTTTCCATAGCCACTTGAATCGCCTCAATATCAATTTTGTAGAGAAAGTTATGGCCAAAATACTAAAATCGCGATCTTTGAAAGCGTTAGCGCGTTTGGACGTTTTTTAAGGAAATTCCCTTTTGTTCGACCGTCCATGCTTCATTCTTTCACATCTTTGCTCGTACCTTGGCTTTTGACATATCATTTGAAACATGCTATCAACTTTTGTCCGATTTAGCTCTATTTTCTGCAAAATTCACAAGAGTACGCAGTATTACGCCCAACAAAGGAAACCAAGTAAAACACACTAAATATACATGCAAATGCATCAATTATATATCAAAATAAGCCTTTAAATGCGAGTATATTTTACACGTATCAGTAGAATGTATCGAATCTGGTGTCTTTTGGACTATGAACCAGAATGATAAGATTTAAAGTCAGAGTTTTAGTGAAGCTTGTAGCTTCTATGAACTAAGAACTCTTTATTGTAAGTTAAAGTCTTACGGTCATATTATACCTTCTCAATATTTTGTTGTTCAATGCGCTTTTGCGCTAATAGGCCATGTGTGTGCCTGGAATTCATGAGTACTCTAGAGATATGCCAAAATCTCATAGGAGCGGCCCCACTCCACACTCATATAGGTGAATCTCATCAAGTATATTTTGCAATTAAATATACCACCCTCAAGGGATATGAAATTCATTAAGAGCTTAACATATCATCCTCACATAATTGCAATCTAGCACTTCTCATACTATAGGAAGGGACAATTAATTATTGTGCTAGCAGAATTAACAAGCGATTGTTATTACCCATATGAACCTCATTCATGGGATCTCCAATCACAAAGGTAGAGTTTCTATCACTGTAATTTCTTAAGTTGGCTTAAGTCTCATTCCCCTCGATGTTTCATTAATTAATTTTCTCCCCAAGGGTTTAGTCAAAGGATCGGTCAAATTCATTTCGAACTTCACATAATTAATGGATATAACTCCATCATTTAACAGTTGTTTAACCATATTATATCTCAAACGATTATGTTTATTCTTACCATTAAAGGTTTTATTCTTTGAAATTGCAATTGCTGCTTGACAATCACAATGCACAGACACTGAAGGTGTTGGTTTTGAACCTAATGGAATATCTGCCAAGAAGTTTTTTAACCATTCAGCCTCATTGCCAGCTAACTCTAAGGCAACAAACTCAGACTCCATTGTATACTTTGCTATGATAGTTTATTTAGTTGAGTTCCAAGTAATTGTACTACCACCAAGAGTGAATATATAACCACTAGTAGATTTTATTTCATCTGAATCAGAGATCTAATTAGCATCACTGTATCCTTCAAGTACAGTTGGATATCCACTATACATAATACCATAATTCATGGTACATTTAAAATATATCATTAGTCTGACTATTGAGTCCAATGGCCACGATTGGGATTATATGTATACCTGCTCAATCTACACGTAACATAAGTTATGTCCGAACAAGAGAAGTTCATTAAATGCAACAGACTCCCATTAATCTGTGCATATTTAGATTGAGCCATAGGATCACCTAAATTTTTCTTTAATTGAGTGTTAGCGTCATAAGGAATACTCACTGGTTTGACGTCAAAATATCCAAACTTCTCGAGAAGTTTTTCAATATAATATTCTTGTGACAACATTATACCATCATCATTCTTTATAATTTTAACACCCAATATCACTTTGGCTTTACCAATATCTTTCATATCAAATTTAGAAGCAAGAAATTCTTTTGATTTATATATTAAATCAATTTTAGTGCCAAATATAAGCATGCCATCCACATACAAGCAAATAATTGTGCACTCATCATCAATGAGTTTTGTATAAACACATGTATCTGCTTCAACAGAAGTAAAGCCATCAGACAACAAAACTTAATCAAATTTCTCATGTCACTGCTTAGGTGCTTGTTTTAAACCATAAAAAGATTTAAGTAATTTACAAACTTTGTTTTCTTTTCCAGAAACAACACATCCTTCTGGTTGCACCATATAAATTTCATCTTCTAAATTATCATTTAAGAAAGCAATTTTTACATCCATTTGGTGAATAAAAAATTTATGGATAGAAGCCAAAGCAATCAAAACTCGAATAGAAGAAATTCTAGTAACTAGTGGAAAAGTATCAAAATAATCCACATATTGTTTATGAGTAAAGCCTTTTGCAACCAGTCTAGCTTTATATTTTTCAATTGTTCCATCAGGATTATATTTCTTCTTAAAAATCTATTTGCAACATATAGGTCTAGCTCCAGGCGGCAAATCAACCAAAGTCCAAGTATTATTTTGTTCAATAGAATCAATTTCTGTTTTAATGGTTTCTTTCCAATATAAAGAATCAGAAGAAGAAATAGCTTCATAAAATGTTAAAGGCTCATTTTCTACAAGATATGTATAAAAATCATTTCCAAAATATATTTCTTTTCTTTGACTTTTAATCCTTCTTAACTCCTCAAAAGAGTTCTCAATAGCATGTTCAACATGGGCATAAGAAGTAGATTCAGCATGTGCATGATAAATTGTCTCAGTTTTTAAAGGAAAAATATGCTCAAAGAATTCAGTATTTTTTGTTTCAACAGTTGTATTAGCATCTAGCACATTACTTTTCAAAACAAGAAACCGATATGCAGCACTATGATTTCACCATAACCAATGAACAGACAATCAGATGTTTTAGAACCTATTTTCCTTCCCTTAGGATCAGGTAACATAACTTTTGCTTAACACCCCCACACTTTTAAATATTTTAGGTTAGGTTGATAACCTTTCCATAATTCATAAGGTGACTTACCAGTTTTCTTATAAGGAATCATTTTTTGTAAGTGACGTGAAGATAAAATAGCTTCACCCCAAAGATTATTAGCAGTTCATCATTTCTTTTAAAGTTGTATTTTTCCTTTCAGCTACACCATTTGATTCGGGTGAATATAGAGGAGCGACTTCATGAATTATCCCTTCTTCTTCACAAAATTCATTAAATAAAACATATTCGCCACCTCTATCTGATCCAACTCTTTTAATCTTCTTATCTAATTGATTTTCAACCTCTGATTTGTAAAATCAAAACATGTTAAAATCTTTGTCTTTATTTCTAAGCAAATATACCTTAGTGTATATAGAATAGTCATCTATAAAAGTCACATAATAGTTTTTACCACCTCGAGTCATGGTTTGTTTCAAGTCTCCTAAGTCGGTATGAATTAGACTAAACAATTCAGATTCTCGTTGTACCAAAAAATAAGTTTTCTTAGTCAATTTAGCTTCACCACATATTTCGCATTTATTCAGAAAAGTATCATTGATTCCAAAAATTAAACCAAGTGATTGCATTTTTTACGAATATAACTTGTACTAACATGTCCTAATCTAGCATGCCATAAATCAATAGAATCAATCATATAAGCAGAAGATAATGCAATTTTATTAATAACATCAGAAACATTGAGTACAAATAGACCGTAATTACAATAACCTTTGCCCACAAGGACATTATTTTTTGTCATTATAATCTTGTCAGATTCAAATGACACTTTAACTCCAGCCTTCCCCAACAAAAAGACAGAAACCAAGTTTACCCTAATAGTGGGCACATGAAGCACTTCATTAAGGGACAAGGTCTTGCCAGATGTGAGTTTCAACATAACTTTGCATTTGACAAGAACATGTGCAGTTCGAGAATCCCCAAGATACACATGTTCTTCTCCATCTCCCACATAATTGTAGGATGCAAAGGTTTCTCTATTTGCATAGATGTGCATGGTAGCCCGAGAGTCTACCACTCATTCTTTCACATCGGTCACAAGATTAATTTGAGAAAGCACAACAGCAGCAATATCATCCCCTTCGACCAAATTTGCATTTGACATTGGAGGATTTCCATTTTGATTTTGAGGATTGCCATTTTCTTTCTATGTTTGTACTGAGGTGCATGATGACCAGACCTTCCACAAATGTAATAATTTCCTTTCTTTTTAAAGTTGGTGGAGTTATTCACTTTAGGTTTGTAATCAGTTTGATTAAAAAATTTAACATTCTTGTTATTAAAATTACCTTGCATCATGTTTGCAGTTGTAGCTATTTCCTTCCCTTTGCTTACTTTGAGTTCCCTTCGGTTGGTGTCTTCGACTATGATATGGATAATTTGATCAGCAAGAGATAATTGTTTGTGTTTATGTTTTAATTGTTGCTTGTAGTCTTTCCACGAGTTTGGCAATTTTTCAATCAGTAAACCAGCTATGAATTCCTCTTGTAAGGTGATGTTTTCAATCTTTAGATCCTCCAATAGATTGTGATACTCGTTGATCTGCATCTTGATATCCTTGCTATCCACCATTTCCCATCTGTAAAAATTTCCAATGATGTCTTCTGTTTTCCAAAGATCTTGACGGTATATTTCAAATGCATAGACTCCCAAATTTATCTAGCTTCTTGTAAGAGCCAAGAGACATCAAACAAATCATTAGTAAGAGTGCTAATAATCGTATGTCTACAAACCTTGTTAGCATAAATACACATCTCTATTTCTTTTCCAGGTTTCTTTTGCGTCAGTACATTAGCAATACCATGCATGTATAGGATAGAAAAAATACGCTCATGCCAACGTCTATAATTCTGACTGCTAAACATTTCGATTTTGGAGATATCTGGAAATGGCTTGGCGTACGAGAATGTTGGCGTATGCAGAGCAACAGGAACAAGGACTGGTGTGGTGATGTTCGTAGTAGGTGCAGTGACATTATTCTCAGGTGGTGTGTTGAGTTGGCCAGTAGATGAACTTGTAGTATTATTATCAAGATCCATAATAAATCCTTTAGAATGTTAAAAAATGGAGTCTGTTTATTTTTGAGGCGTGTAAAATATGCATTGTCCTAAAGGATTTATTTGTGCAATCCCCCGGGATTCAACGGAATATATAAACCACAAAATAAAATTAGCCTATAACCCATCAACACATAAGATGTAAGAGAGGATTTTTTCTGAAGAAGAGTACGAATTGATGGCTCTGTTTTTGTACAATGAACCTGAGAGTCGAGGATGTATTAATCACCAAAGCTCCCAACGGATATAAAATGATTAGGGGGACAATAGGTCTGCTCTAGACACATAGGGGGACAATAGGTCTGCTCTAGCCACATAGGGGGATAATAGCTCGGCTCTAGCTACATAAAAGGACGATAGCTCGGTTTGAGCCACCCTATATAAATAGGTAGGCTACTAAATAAAAGCATTTGAAAAATAAGGAATATAATTTATTCTTAGTTGAAAATTAATGAAACTATATTAAGGTGGAAAATAAAAGATTTTCGGGCAAGGTATAAAAAGATTTTTAGGTAAGGTTTTTAAATAAGCAAAATAAATATAATTTTTAGGTTGCAAAACTAATCATAGCCACGACTATATCACCCGCGTGGGGGGAGGGGAGGGAGGGGAGCGAATCGTCGATTTTACACTACAATCGGCAAAATTTGGCCCAGCTCTTTATGTGCGGGAGGCCAACTTATTCACTTGGCGTATTTTTTACTAAGCCCATTATGGTCTCTCATTAATAAAGTGAACAAAACTTGACTATCTATCCTATGTGGGATATGGGAGTTTTTTGGAAACACTCCCGGCCCAATGCTTATTTTCCAACACATAATATATGGAACTCAGTGAAAATTCAAACACTCCCGGCCCACCAATGCGAACCTTCCGATAGTGGACTAGATGATGATGTGGTTGAATCGAAGCGAGTCTCATCTTCAGGCCCAATGACTTGCGGCTCGCGAGAAGGCTCCCGAACTTATGCCTCGAGCTCGCGAGCTCTCCATGCCTCGCGCTGTTCCCAACTGGAATATCAGCTCGCGGAGCTCGGTCCTCGAAACGAACCCTGGGGAGGACTCCTTTGAATTGTACAACTACACTACCCTTCCTGCCGATCAGTTCGCCCTGATGACCACTGAATTTACTCCCATCGAAGAGCTCGCGGCCCATGGTATCATGTCGGTATGTGGCTTTTTTTAAATTGTGCAACACTTTTGCTTCGTTTTTTTACTTCGCTTCGTTGTCCTTTACTTTTGTTTTTTCCTTTTGTAGCTCTCTGCCTTGCTTCATCAAATGGCCCTTCGTTGCGCTGACTGGAGGCATCAAAACGAGGTGTTCGTCAATCAGCTGAGCGAGGTCCACGCGAAGCTCTGAAATGCCAAAGTGGATAAGGCAAAAGCCATCGAGGAGGCTCGAGCCGAGCTTCTCAAGGAAGTGGCCGATCTGAAAACCCAGCTCGCTTCGTCCCAAAGCGAGCTCAAAACTCGTGAGGAGCTTCATGCCAAGGAGGTGGCAGAATCTTTTGATAGAGGTCGGCAATGAGGTCTTGAAGAATACCCCTTCTCTGAAGAGTATAAGGCTTTGCTAGCCCCATCTCGCCTCGCTGGAGTTCAATCTTTCCTTCAGTCCTCCTCTTGCGAGAAACTCGTGGCTGAATGAGCCGTGGTGTACCTTTTCGATGGTTTCGAGCGATGCCGTGAGCAGGGGATTAAAAAGGGTTTCGACCCTGAATAGCTTGAGCCCTTTGAGAAGGATGAGCCGAAGGCAGATGTCGCTGAAGGTGAAGGCGAGGTTGGCACCTCGCACGATGTAGAAATCATTGACAAGGTTGAGGAGATCGATGAGTTCACCGAGATCGTTAAACCTCTTCTAGCATCTTAGGGATTTTATTTATGTAAATCGTTGACGAAGTATTTGACTTGGATGTATTTTTGTTGACAATCTCATCGCCTCGTAATGTACTTCTAATTTTACTTCGTTTTTGTGTATTGTTTCTACCTTACTTCGCTTATTTTTGTGTGTCACTTCGATGTACTGCACTTCGCTTTTATATTTTGCATGCACTTTGCTTCGCTTCGTTTTTCTTTTTCCCTTCATATTTTTATTTTTCGAGCGTCCCTTGGGTCCTAGGCTTCTTCGCGGGGCTAAGTCTCGTGGCAATCCTAGGTCCCTAGGCGAGCCTAGGTCCCTTGCTTGGGACCATTGTGGGCTTTTTTAGCCTAAAGGGGTGCTTATGGCCTAGATCCTTCGCGGGATCATCTTGGGCTTGCTAGCCTTTTAGGGGGCTTAATTTGCGAGCCTAGGTCCCTTGGTTGGGACCATTGTGGGCTTGGCCAGCCTAAAAGGGAGCTTATGGCCTAGATCCCTCGTGGGATTGTCTTGGGCCTGCTTAGCCTTTTAGGGGGCTTAACTTGCGAGCCTAGGTCCCTTGGTTGGGACCATTGTGGGCTTTGCCAGCCTAAAAGGGTGCTTATGGCCTAGATCCTTCGTGGGATCGTCTTGGGCCTGCTAGCCTTTTAGGGGTCTTTCTTGCGAGCCTAGGTCCCTTTGTTGACCATTGTGGGCTTTGCCGGCTAAAAGGGTGCTTATGGCCTAGATCCTTCGTGGGATCATCTTGGGCCGCTAGCCTTTTAGGGGCTTACTTTGAGCCTAGGTCCCTTGGTTGGGACCATTGTGGGCTTGGCCAGCCTAAAAGGGAGCTTATGGCCAAGATCCCTCGTGGGGTCGTCTTGGGCCTGCTTAGCCTTTTAGGGGGCTTAACTTGCGAGCCTAGGTCCCTTGGTTGGGACCATTGTGGGCTTTGCCAGCCTAAAAGGGTGCTTATGGCCTAGATCCTTCGTGAGATCGTCTTGGGGTTGCTAGCCTTTTAGGGGGCTTACTTGCGAGCCTAGGTCCCTTTGTTGGGACCATTGGGGGCTGTGCCAGTCTAAAAGGGTGCTTATGGCCTAGATCCTTCGTGGGATCGTCTTGGGCCTGCTAGCCTTTTAGGGGGCTTACTTGCGAGCCTACGAATCTTGACCGGTTTGCTTACGACCCTGAAATGCTAAGCTGATGTAGGTGCGAAAAAATAAAGATTTCAAGTGATATTTCGCATTCTTTCATTGATGAGAGCTTTTAACATGAGTCTATAGTGCTTCCAAAATTAAGCTAAGTACATAGAATGGATTAGTTATGCGACATCAAGTATAGAACCTCCTTAAGTTATGAATGTTCCAGGGCCTCGGGAGCTCCTTTCCTTGCATGTTTTCAAGTCTGTATGTTCCCCTCTTCAGTACCTCAATCACCTTGAAGGGGCCTTCCCAATTTGCCCCAGACTTCCCAACATGTTTGGAAACTTCCACTTTTTGAGCGATAGATCCCCACCTGAAAGCTTCGCTCATGAACCCTTTTATTGTATACATTTTTCATCCTTCCCTTGGCCGCTTGGATCTGAATAAACGCTTTGTCTCGCTTTTCTTCAATGAACTCGAGCTCGAGTTCTCTAGCTTCACTATTGCTCTTAGGCTCGTATCGAGCGACCCGAAGCGAAGTTTCTCCAATTTCCACCGGCACAATCGCTTCCGACCCATACACTAAACTGAAAGGCGTCTTACCCGTCGAAGTCCATGGGGTCGTTCGATATGCCCAAAGGACTCCAGGTAGCTCGTCCACCCAATACGACTTTGCTTCCTCTAGCCTCGTTTTTAAGTGTTGTAGAATAATTCTATTTGCGACCTCCGTCTGCCCATTTGCTTGAGGGTTCCCCACAGCTGTAAAATTTTGCTTGACTTTATATTCTTCACACCATTCCCTAACCTTCTTTCCTTGAAATTGAGTGCCATTATTTGATATTAAGACTCTGGGCGTCCCATACCTACATGCGATATTTTTCCACAAACAATTCATGACTTCGGTTTCCGTTATCTTAGCCACTGCCTCGGCCTCAATCCACTTAGAAAAGTACTCCACTACCACAATGATAAATTTATTCTAAGCTCTAGCCACTGGAAATGGACCCAAGATATCGATTCCCCATTGATCAAAAGGACAAGCAATAGGGATCGTTTCCAACTGGGTCGCTGGCTGATGAGTTAGGTTCGCATGAAACTGATACTTCGCACACTTTTTAACAAACTCCATTGCATCCTTTGCTAAAGTCGGCCAAAAGTAACCTTGTCGGATCACCTTCTGCGTGAGTGCCTTACCTCCTGAGTGGTTACAACAGTTGCCCTCATGAATCTCCCTCATTACATACATCGCCCTCTCTCGGTCCGAGGCACTTTAGCAGTGGTCCTCCTACTGATCTTTTATACATCTCATTGTCTATCATTAGGAACCGAGATGCTCTAACTTGGACCCTTCTACCTTTTATCGGGTCCAGCGGTAAAATTCCCTTTTCTAGGAAATTTTTCAAGTCTTCCATCCAATCAATTGGGGTGTCGATTGGACAAACTAGCGCCTCGCTTGGATACTGCTCGATGGGGCCTTCCTCCGCTAGCGAGTCCGGCTGCGTCGCCACCAACACGATCACTTTCCTCGAGCTATTCCCACTTATTGCACTTGCGAAGCGAGCTAGAGCATCGGCTCGCTCATTTTCATTTCTTGGGATCTGCTGTAGTTGAAAAAATTCGAACTTTTCCATCAACCGCTTCGCTTTCTCCAAATAGCTAGCCATAGATCGATCTTTGGCTTCAAACGAACCTTCAACTTGCATTGCCACCAACTGGGAGTCAGTGTAGGCTATCAACCTCTTCACATTGCACTTCTGCGCCATTTTTAAACCTGCCAACAGAGCTTCGTATTCAACCTCATTATTTGTCACCTCGAATTCGAGGCGAAGTGCACTTTGACCTCAAAAGAATTAGGCTTCTGCAACAAGATCCTGGCTCCGCCCCCAGTAGCCACCGCCGATCCATCCACATGCAGTAGCCACATCACTTCCTCTTTTTGAACTTCAATTTCCGACCCACCTGCTTCGTTAACGGGGTCAGCCAGAACTTGAGCCTTCACCGCCGTTTTACTTTGATACTTAATGTCAAATTCCCCCAATTCCACGGACCATTTCACTAAGCGACCTGATAGCTCTGGTTTTTCTAACACTTGTCTCAGCGGCTGATTTGTGAGGACAATAATTTGATGAGATTGGAAGTAAGGTCGCAACTTCCTAGCTGATACTACCAAGGCTAGAGCTAGCTTTTCGGTCTCTAGATACCTCTCTTCGGCTCCCTGTAACAACTTACTCACGTAGTAAACTGGGCGATGAACTCCCTCTTCGTCTCGTACCAACACCGAGCTCACGGCTCGCTTCGAAACGGCTAGGTATAAAAATAGAGCCTCTCCTTTTTTTGGTTTGGACAGTAAGGGTGGAGACATAAGGTACCCTTTCAAATCTTCGAACGCCTTCTCACATTCCTCCGTCCATTGAAAATTCTTCATGTTCCTCAAAGTGTTGAAAAAAGGGAGGTTGCGATCAGCTGACCTCGAAATGAACCTGTTCAACGAGGCGATTTTTCCCGTAAGTTGTTGTACTTCATTGACCGTTCTAGGTGAACTCATTTCCATTATAGCTTTTATCTTTTTCGGGTTCGGTTCGATCCCTCTCTCTTGCACCATGAAGCCCAAAAATTTTCCACCTCGCACTCCGAAGGTGCACTTCGCTGGATTCAATTTCATACCATAGGCTCGCATTATTTTGAAAGCCTCCCTCAAATGATCAAGGTGATCCTCTTCGATCACACTTTTTACCAACATATCATCAACATACACTTCCATTGATTTGCCAATTTTCTCTCTAAACATGAGGTTGACTAACCTCTGATAAGTAGCTCCCGCATTCTTTAGCCCAAATGGCATTACCATGTAACAATAAACTCCATTCTCCATCACAAACGAGGTCTTATCCCTGTCTTCTTTCGCCATAAAGATTTGGTGATATCCTTGGTAAGCATCCATCATGCTAAGCAAGGCACATCCTGCCGTGGAATCCACCAAGAGGTCGATGAGGCGGGGGTAAGGATCATTGGGGCATGCCTTATTGGATCCGTGAAGTTGTGCACATCCTCCATTTGGTGTTAGCCTTGGGCACTACAACTACACTTGACAACCACTCTTTGAACTGAATCTCCACAACATATCCCGCTTCCAATAATTTGTTCACCTCGTTTTTTATAATTTTGTTTCTTTCGCTTTCAAAACTTCGTTTTTTCTGTTTCACTGGCCTCGCTAATGGGTCCACATTCAGTCGGTGAACCATCACCTCGGGGTCTATGCCTTGGAAATCAGAAGGTTTCCAAGCAAAGATGTCCACGTTCTCCTTAAGAAATTGAATCATCAACACTTCTAACTTCGAGTCCATTTGCGACCCTATCTTAGTGAACTTATCCGGGTCGCCTGGCTCGAGCTCAATTACTTTGTACTTCTCCGTTGGCTCAAACCTATACTCCGCCATTGTCCTAGCTTTTTTAACTTTCTCCTTTTCTTTTTTACTCAGCCCAGCTTCTTCTTCGCGCGTTATTTGCCTTATAGTTCTCACTCCTCTCCCTTCCTTCTTCTTTTTTAGGGAAATGTTATAGCATTCTCTAGACGTCTTCTGATCACCTAGCACTTCGCCTATCCCTCCTGATGTAGGGAACTTCATCTTCAGGTGTTAAGTGGACACCATAGCTTGAAACTGATTCAGTCCGGGTCGCCCCATGATCACATTATAAGCAAATGGGGCGTCTACTACCAGGTACTTGATCATGATTGTCTTTCGGCACAGCGCTTCGCCTAGCGAGGTGGGAAGATCAATGGTTCCTAGAGAAACCACTTCGCTTCCTCCAAACCCCATCAGCGGAGTGTCAACCGGACGCAAGGCGGTTACATTCAATTCCATCTTCCTCAACACATGCATAAATAATATGTCTGCCGAGCTCCCATTGTCCACCAAGACTTTTTGTACGGCGAAGTTAGCGATATCCATAGTGATTACCATCGGGTCGTTTTAGCCTGCCTCGACCCTCGCGAGGTCACGACCGTCAAACGTAATCGGGCTAGAGTTTTGGACGCTCATGACCTTCAGTTTCCTCTTAGAATCATGGGTGATGTTACGCGCATGCTTCCTTCTCGCACTTTGCGAGTCACCTCCACTAAGGCCTCCTGCTATCATATGTATAACTCCCCTACGAGGCAAGTTATCTTCTTCCTGATTTTGCCTAGGCCTAGAACGTTCCCTCGGGCGTTCCTGCCTATGTCCGGTCTCATGGCGACCTCTCGACCGACTTCGCGACTTGCGAGCCGGTGATCTTCGCCTAGGGTCCCGGTTAGGTCCTCCACCTCGTTCTTCTTTCAAAACAAAATTTTGTAAGTAACCTTGTTGGATGAGCCTTTCGATCTCATCTCGCAATTGAATGCAGTCCTCGGTATCGTGGCCATGGTCCTTTTGAAAGCGACAATATTTATCCATGTTTCTTTGACCCAAAGTTGTCTTCATCTTTTTTGGCCACCTTAGCATATCAGTTCATTCTATGGCCATTAGAGCGTGACTTTGGGGCGCATTCAACAGAGTATATCTGTTGTGCCTCGTGTCCTATCTGGCGATCTTGATCGGACCTCGCTCCAGCCTCTCTCCCCTAAACCGAAGCTCTCTCTCTAAGATCCCTCCCTTCGCGTGGAGCCTGAGCCACTTGGGACCACTCTTGGTCTTTCAGGGCATTCGTCTCTTTCTCCTGTATGTACTTTTGGGTCACTTCCATTAACTGCTCCTTATCGACAGGTGGTTCGCGAGCGCTGATGCTAATGGTCCTTTTTGCAATCCAAGGATAAGGATATTAGTCATCATATCGATTCGCATATCTTGTACCTCCAACGCTTTATCATTGAACCGATTTATGAATTCCCTGAGTGACTCTTTCACCCCTTGCCTTATAGTGAACAAATGTGAAGCTGGCCTTCGAGCTCGCTTTTGGCTTACGAACTGGTATAAGAACTTCCGAGCCATTGTTCAAAAGAAACCACAGTTCCCTAGGTAATCCATGAACCATTCCCGTGCCTTCCGGTCAGCGTAGTGATGAATATTCTAGCACTCATGGCATCCGACTGCCCATACAATTGCATCACGTGGTCGAAAGCGGTGAGATGTTCCTGAGGGTCCCTGTTCCCATCATATTTCGTGAGATCAGGAAGCTTGAAGTTCGGCGTGACCACCTCGGCTAGGATCTCGGGAGAAAATGGAGATCCCCTTTTCTGCAAAGCGGATGTTATAGCTCCCCTCCGCCTCAAATCATCTAGTTGTCGAGTAACATGCTCGATTTGTTCACTCAGTTCGTGTATGTCCCGTGGCTTATTGATTGGTTCGCCAACGACCTCCACTGGTCCCCTCGCTAGTGGCCTGATGGCTTGGCTAGCCACCTCTTCCAAATCATCTGATACTTCGTTTCGCTTTTCCATATTTCCCCCTTCCAATGGGGGATCTTGGGGAGGTGCATCCATAGCCTTCTTGCCCTTTCTTTCCCTATCCTCCAACATTTTTCCAAAGATTTTCTCAAAGTCACTAGCTTTCATGTGAATCATCGCTCTTCCTCCCGAACAAAGAGGGTCCCGCGAAGTGAAGCGGGGCGGGTGGTGATGTTTCGGGAGGGTCCTCCATGACCCCGAGGTGTCTTCGACGCGTGCTAGGTGTTTCCAATGTCTTCCCGGTGTTTCCTCCATCTTTAGCTAGACCTCTTTCCCACAGACGCGCCAACCGATTTAGGAATGTAAATCAGATGTACCTGACCTAGGGACCCACGAAGCGAGGTGAAGTGTTGTCCACGAGGTGACTGGCTCGGGATCCCAAAAAGCAAGGTGAGGTACTTTGTTCGAGGGTACCTGAAAAGTAACGCACGTTAAATTGAGTCGGGATGGCTCCGCCCTAAGCCCTCCGATGCCTAAGTCGAATCAGGTAGTTGAGGTACTTAGAAAGCTAAAGAGCGAGGTAATTTAGAATAATGACAAGTTACCTTTTACCTTGATTTTCGTGCCGTATTTATAGTATTGTTCACCATGTAATGCGGATCACCGTACACGTGGCGCCCGATCGACGGTGTGTGGCTCGCGGGCGACCCGACCCGGACATTCGGGTCGGGTCGGGACCCATATAAAAAAGGCGCGGGTCCTAGGGGCATCTTGGTAATTTCCGGCGAGGCGAGGTCAAGATAGTCAATTCGACCCAGGCGAGGCTATAATGGTAATTTCCACATCATGTTTGGTTTAACTTGATTCATTCATACACCTGTAACAAAATTTAATTTATGTACGTATGCAAAGAAATTCAATAATTTTGATGTAAATATGGTGAAAATTAATCTTCATTACCTTGTATAGGATAAAGAGAATATCATATTTAATTTTGTCAATACGATTGCTTAAAAGTATCTTCCATTAAAATACTATTTATGTAACAACTCTTCACAAGCTAAAATTATTTAATTTATTCAATAAATTATGTTATCTAATAAATAATAAATATAACATATATGTATATCGGCTACAGTATGCCAAACCAGTATAATTCCATACTCGAAAGTACCTTACACTATTGCACAAGTATGAGGAAATTATTGACCATTTTATTTAATTATATTGTTTAATAAAAAAAATATTTCGAAGGATTAAATCATTCATCATGGAATCTCTATTACATACGCACGCCCAAATCTAGAAACGAATCTACTATCAAAAGTACAATTCTACCAAAATCTTTTTGACAATGATCATCATCTTAACAAAAAAAAAAAAGAGGATATTATAATTAATCTTGTTGACTAAAGAAAATAAGATCCGTATAAGAAATTGCTGTTTAGTACAGTCCGTAATGAAGTACAATTTATCTGGACCAGTCATTTTGTGTAGTCAGTCAGTCATCTTTCAGGCGTCGCATGTTACTTACTGCATTTTGTCTCCAATGTTCCATCAACACTTTTATATTTTTCATGTCTAACTACATATAATATAATGTTTTCTCTAAAATGGAAGACTTGAGTTTAATTTTTTTTTTTTTTTTTGAGGTTCAAAACACAGAAAGTTTATTGATTAGAGGAAACATGGGTTACATCACGAATACGGATTTGCTCTAAGCTATTTGGCAACAAACCAATCCAAATAAATTCATCTTGCAGGTTTTTTGCAAAATGGGCTAACCCATCTGCCAAGCTATTTGCACTTCTTCTAATAAAAGAAAACTCTCTAACTCTTGCAATGTGGGCCAGTTTGCTGATGTCCTCTGCCACAATATCTGTTCCTATTTTCGGCCTTGTACGCTGCTGTAAAATATCGACTAGTTCCTTCGAGTCGCACTCCACCCATAGATCAGTGAATCCCGCTTCCAGTGATTTTTGCATTGCATACAGTAATGCTAAGCCCTCAATAAAAGTACTGCTGCCTTCCATATTTAAACGCCTAGTCCCAGCCAATAACACATCTCCCTGGCTATCTCTCACAGCAAAGCCATATCCAACTGATCCATCATTAAATTTTGCACAGTCCGTATTAAGTTTCAGATTTCCAGGCCTTGGATTTTGCCATTTCACCTGTGTGTTTTTCCTTCCCTTGGTATCATCAATTTGCTTACAAGAGAGGAACTCCATGAAAAGAGTTTGTGCCGCTTTTATGGTCGATTCAATGTTGAACATTTCCCCCTCCATACATACACGGTTTCTCGCGCACCATATTTTCCAGGCTATGATAGCTGTCAATTCACTCACCTCCATTGGATGATTTAGCATTCTTGTCCACAGAAAGTTTTTAAAGAGCCAAAATTTAGCGTACTCAAATCTATACGTAGAGGGCTGAGATACCATACCTTTCGAGCTACCTCACAATCCAACATCAGATGAGCTAACGTCTCAGATTCTTCTCCACATAAATTGCAGATGGGGTCAACCGAAATACATCGTTTAAACAGGTTGACCTTTGTGGGTAGGGTGTCCGTGCAAGCGCGCCAAATAAATTGCTTGATTTTGGGGGGGATTCTCAATCTCCACATCTCATTCCATGCTGAGTTCTTAGAGCTACTTGATGTTTGTGTATCAATACAGTCCTTATGAGTAGAGGCAAAATGATATGCGGATCGGACTGTATACTCACCCGACTTGGAATAGAGCCACACTCTCTTATCGGTGGTAGCCGTGGGCTAATGTGCATGCGTAAAATCCTGTCCGCATCAACTTGTTCAAAAATCTGGATTATTAATTCCTTCTTCCATGCTCCTTGATCGATATCAATTAGAGATTCTACCTTGAAGTCGATGGGGATGTTATTTGTCAGTCCCCGAGCTTTGTTGGATTATGAGTTCGACCCATCTGTCTTCTATTACATTGATTTGCTGCCCGTTACCAAGTCTCCATCCCATTCCGTTCTCAATAATTGGTTTCGCGGCTAATATACTTCTCCATAGGTAGCTCGGTTTGTATCCTAGTCCTTTGTAGAATCGATGATCGTGGGAAGTATTTTGCTTTTAGTATGCTCATTTGCCATTGATGTAGGTTGCTCAAGGATCCTCCATATTTGTTTGGCAAGCATAGCAAGATTAAAATGGTGCGAGTGACCGAAATCCCAATCCTCCGCCGCCATGCGTTTCATTAATATATTCCAATTAGCCCAATGAACCTTTCTCTGTCCATCACCGTTCCCCCACCAAAATTGCGCAATTCTTTTTTCGATATCTTCCCATATCATTTTTGGCAAGAGGAAACAACTCATCACATAAGTGGGTATTGCTTGTATAACCGCTTTAATGAGTATTTCCTTTCCTCCTTGTGATAGTGTCTTCTCTTTCCATCCTCGAGTTTTTGAATTAGTCTATCTTGAATCGTTTGGAAAACCACTTTCTTTGATTTACCAATCATAGCCGGTAATCCCAAGTATTTATCATGATGATCCACCTGTCGACCTCCAAAATGTCGCTTAGCGAGTCCTCTGTTCATTATCAACGCGTCGACTTGTCATTAGCTCCGATTTTTCCAAGTTAATCTTCCGCCTCGTTGGCATATGATGCGAGAACCGTTTTATGATGTTTGTCTCTGTGGTGTAGCTCGAAAAGAGAATCTTTGTCATCCGCAAAAAATAGGTGTGAGACAGATGGGGCATTTTTGTTACTTTAAAGCCATGGATTTCTCCACATCTCTCGGCCTCCCCGATAAGATGAGAAAAACCTTCTCGCACACGAGAAGAAACAAATAAGGTGAAAGCGGGTCCCCTGCGCCGGAGACCTCTCTCGGGAGAAAATATTCGAAGGTGAACCATTTACCAAAATAGAATAAGAAACCGAACTAACACATCGCATGATCAAATCAACCCATTTTTGATGAAAACCAAGTCTGCTCAAAATTTGTTTCAAAAAATTCCACTCAACCCGATCATATGCCTTACTCATGTCAAGTTTTAAAGCACAATAACCGGTTTTGCGGTGGTTTTTGTTTCATACTATGAAAAATTTCAAAAAGGACATAGCATTATCGATGAATGAGTCGTCCGGGATGAAAGCACTTTGATTTATAGAGATGATATTCGGTAAAAACATTTTTAAACGATTTGCAATAGTCTTTGTGATCACTCGAAGATGACATTACATAGGGATATCGGTCGAAAATCTTTGGGCGTTTCGGGGATTTGATTTTTGGAATAAGACTATAAAGGTTTTATTCGGGTGGGAAGGATCATGACCATTATTTAGGATCCGAATACGCCGCAGAGACAAAATCTTTTTCAACAATAGTCCGTAACTTGAAAAAATAAAGGGGACATACCATCCGCCCGGGGCTCGCCGGTGCATCGTTGTAGGGCTCGATATATCTCTCGCCAGTGTAAGGTTCCATGATCCATTGTTCATCTCGTCCAGTAACCGATTTTCCATAGAGTCAAGAATACTAGTTTAGTCAGGATGGGGTAACATCTTTGGAATAAGTTGGTAAAATATCGCACCATCATCGCCGCAATTTCTTCATCTCGATTCCTTCCAATCACCTCGGGATTTCTTATACGGTCAATTGTATTACGCTTATGGCGTTGAGATGCTTTTTGATGAAAGAATCGAGTATTTCCCGTCCCCTCTTTCAACCATAAGGCCCTGGACATGGCCGCCATAAAATCTCCTCCATTTTATATAATTCCTCTATCTCACCGTATCTTCTTACACTTCTCGGATATTTGCTTGATTTGGGGCTCCCTTTGGTACTTTGATAATTTGTCCACTTTTTCTCGTGATCTTTTTCTGGATATTGCCAAATTCAGATCTTTCCCATTCTTTAAGGGCAACGGCACATGTTGATATTTTTTCTTCAAAGCTTGTTCCGGTGATGTATATTGCCATCTTGATTCAATTATTCCTTCACAATTCTTGTGTTCCGGTAAGCATGTTCGAACCGAAGATTTTCCTTTTTTTCTTTCTATTATGGGCTTGTCTCCTATCGGTGTAGTCGAAATCAACAATAAGTGGGCAGTGATCTGATCGGATTCGACACAGGTGTGAAACTCGCCAGTAGGGGTGTAGCATTTTCCAAGATTCTCAGAGCGAGTGCTCGTCTAATCTTTCCATAATATTATTCGCCGGCTTGCCCGTTTGTCCAGGTAAAGAGTGTACCAGTGTAACCAAGATCTGTAAGTGAGCACGCATCTATCACGTTTCTGAATGCGTCCATGCTTGCAGCTGCTTTAGGATTACCGCCTTGCTTTTCATGTGACCACAAGATCTCGTTAAAATCTCCAACGCAAAGCCACGGGAGATTATTGTTTGATGCTATAACTTTTAGAAGTTCCCAAGTTCTCCATTTTTGTGTTGAAGCGACCCATCCGTAAGTCCCGAGAAAACAACCAATCTTTATTTACCCTCTCCATTGACGCAAATGCTATGTGATTTGTAGAGTAAGAGATCAAAGATAATTCAAAAGGTTCCTTCCACAAAGACGCACAGGCCTCCACGTTTATTATTGCTATCACCCTCACAATCAACTCCAAAACATCTTGTATACCGTAGTGACTTCGATTCAATCGTAGCATTTGAGCGCTTCTAATTTTTGTTTCCATAAGGAACACAATACTAGGGCACTCGGTCGTAGGATCTTTTTAATGCTAGGATCACGCTCGGTTCCCAAGCCCGCGTTCGACTTTTAATATCCTCATTGTGCTCGCTGGTGGGTGCCGCCCTCCGCCGTTGAAATATCATTCGTGTCGAGTTCCCACGTGTTAAACCTCATTCTCTTCCTTTCTTCAATGACCGTATAGTATTTTCATGACATTCCATCCTTTTTCCCCAATTTGGGTTAAGGTGTGTTTCGGTGGTTTGTTTCGGGTTTCGATTCGTTTCAGAGACGTATTTTCCTCAAAGGTTGCGTGGGGTGGGGTGTGGTAATGTTTGGGCTAGCTTAAGGCGAGTTGGTTATTTCGGTTTTGGAAAATATTTGGTAGAGGGTGAAAAGTTTCCAAGGAGTTTTTTGTGAGGTTTTATTGGTAGTTGTTGCTAGCGCGTCAGGGTCTCTTGTGTCCATATATGTGTTGGTCATTTTTGGGTGGTCACCGTCATTGGTAGGTCTTTCTTTGGGGGTGGAGGGGATTGGGTTGGGGTTGGGTGGTTGTGCTTGTCGGGCGGTTTAGTTTGGGTGAGGGAGGTCGTTTTGTCAATGGTGGGGTTGGGTAGGTTGGGGGTTCGGGGTATTCAGTGCTTGTAATATCAAGGGGTGCAAGGTCACTTTCGTGAGTTGTTATTTTGGGTTCTCACAACAGATTCCTTTAATCGCACATTCACACGTCAAGCCCACGATTAGTTCTTGCATTCCGTCAGAGAGAGACTTATCTAGATAAGTGTCTTCATTATCGCTCTCTTGGGTATGCACCAACTTATTTCTACTCGTTTTCTCCATATTTTTCTCAAAC